>JAHZMT010004722.1:0-16920 GCA_027743785.1 Sinhomidia bicolor | reverse complement strand
GGGCACGCACACGCTTTAGCAGTTTTTGTGGCTGTTGTTATACGTACGTCATACAAATGGACACACAACAAACTATTAAGATTTATTCGTCATCCCACGTACTAATGAAAATATACATGCTTCTAAACATTGTATAATATGCAATGATCATCATCAATATTATGTAGGGTTTACACATACACACACCTTGCACACAGTTTCAGTTTTTTTACGAGAAATATCATCGGCGGCAGCCGCAGCAGTAAAGTATCATAAAAGCAGACAAGTGAGTAGTGCAAGTGAGTGCATAAAATAAAAAAGGGGAAAACAGTAACTTGGTTTTTTGGAATAATGTCCTTCCATCTACTCGTCGCCATCGTCGTCGGTACTATTTGGTTCGCTGGTTGGTAGTTTTTTGTAGGAGCAAAGTAAGCTATATAGCAGCGAGTGTAGTTGTTGTACCATCACATCGCACATAATCACCATCATGATCAAAACCGATATATAACAAACATTAAAACTGCTGCTGCTGCTGCTCCGAGAGGAGAAAAAGATGATGAGGCTTCTTTCCCATAACATTAGACATATAAAATCCAAACAACTGCTGCATTTTTGCTAGCTGTTTTGTTGTGCTCTTCCTTTCTCACTCTCTCTCCCCCTCTCCTCTCTCTCTTCTTTTTCGTTCTACTTACTTTTTTGTCAGTATCATCATCATCATCACTGTCGTAATAATATATTCCTAAGCATGACCGGCGGTAGTAGTGCTGGTGGTAAGTATCTGTTGTTATATTGTATCATTGCTCATCATCATCATCAGCATCATCACCATTACTTGTTGTTTTATTACAATAAAAATACATACATTCTAAAGTCATAGAAGAAGACAAGCAAAATACACTTTTACTAGATTAGGAACCATTGGAAAGCAGATAAATGCTGTGCACATTTAACAACATCATTTGCAAAATAGTATGCGAAAGAGAAAGTTGTATATGGATGGCTGTATAATTTTGAACAAGTGATAGGAGTACAAAACTGAAATAAAGTGAAGTCTTTTTTTATAGAAAAGTTTGCAGCGTTTTGTGCACACACACATTAAATTTAGGAAAGGCTGTATCACATCATTGAAATGGGTAAAGATTGATTTTTGTTGAATAAATCTAAGAAATCATGTTTTGGTACCAGTGTCGCTACTGCAAGGTCAACTTTGACCAATGGGAGAAGCTTGTCACTCACAGAAGGGATGAGCACAGACAAGAGTTTGAGGCACTGAAACGGAGATCCGCGCTACTACTCAAGAGGCAAGAAGAGGCTGCCACAATTAGCAAGGCAATTCGTTTGGAAACGAGGTGAGTAGCAATAATGCTTTACTTGCTAAAATGGAATTCATTTTCAATTGGAGAATTGAGTTGACAGTAATGCCAAGCTTGTTGAAACTTTATCTTCATCCAGGCGGAAAGCTAGCGAATTAGTCAAAACTGTGGCGACGTCAGATACCTTATCCCACAGCAGCAAAATGAAGCCTACCTCTACAAGTACCTCTACAAACTTGTCTTCGCTGGCGAGTCTTTCAAGACAAAGCCAAAAGTCACTTTCAAAAGAGCTGGACGCAAAGGATTTGGAAAACCAAGAAATATCATTGTGCATTCCCTCTTCCTCGGTAAGCGTCAGGTCTACTGCGGTGTCCCCGTCTTTCGAACGGGCTTCAACCCCACCCTTCTCGTTCCCAACTCCGTCTTCCTCCCCTCATGTAAACGGCAGTAATGATAAAATAATTAATAATACAACTCCTCGCAGTAACAATAAACTTAGTTGTAATGGAAATAATAATCATCCTACCCAGTCATCTTTCTTTCCAACGCCACCCGTGACACCGTCACGCTTGGCGGTAGCAGCATCTCCCTTTTCTCCTACTATGTCTACTAACGAGGTAGCTTTGACCATAAACTGGTCCCCTCCAGCGGATTTAAAGAAAGCAGTTCAATACCACCAAATGAGTGATGATGACGAAATTGAAATTTGCGTGATACCCTCGGCCGGTTCCTGTATTTCAGTTACCAAACATTCGTCTAGTGCTAGTATCAGAACACCAACAAGACCCGTGCCCCCGTATGTCATCAATAGTGCTAGTAATAGTTCCGAACTACCCAACATTTACTTAAATGGAGATGATCCATCAACGGTTTTCTCCCGACAACAGCGTCATCAGATGAGTAATAGCCATGTTGTGATTGAAAATTTGGAGGATGAGCTTCAAATGACCTGCTCCAATTCAAATGATAGTTTAAATGAAACTAGTGAAGTAGAAACAGGGCGGCAGAAAATCAAAATTAAAACGTCATCTGCCGTCACACCTCTGCGACAAGGGACAAGGCGAAGGTCGCATGTAGAAATGCTGAGAAGTACAGGACAGCGATTGAAACGACTTCATACGCAGTTGCAACAGCGACAAAATCAGCAACAGAAAAATAGAAACAAATTTGCATCCAATACAGCATCTTCTACAACAAATCCAAATTGTGGTAATGAGGTTACAACAAAGAGAATACGCAGTAGTAACTCGATTCAAAACAAGGCTGGAATTCAGTCGGGACGATCAAGTAGATCCGCCAGCAACTATAAAACTTCCACATCAACCACTCCACGTTTTTCCAGAAATTCCACAAGAGCTTCTCCAAGAAGGCCCAAATAAACGACTTATTAAAAATAAAAAAAATCCAAAGTCCAAACCTCAACTGCTGAAAAAGTATATTTTAAAACAGCAGTTACCGTTTTTATTACTGTTATAAACAAAAGTTTACCAAGTTAAAGCTTTAATATGCGCCATACCAAAGTTCCAAAAATAGAAGTAATGCTCCTTGTAGAAAATTCATAGTTTATTTATTTAAAATCCTGTCAAACTTGACTAATCAGCTATTATAAATGCATTTAAGTATGTAATGTTCTATTTCGCTTTTACACAACTTCTTACTTAAAATGTTTAAGTATTAATTACTGTACTCAAACTGTGTTAACTACTGGTAGTAGTATGTATCTTTGTTCTGTTTCTTAATGTACGCATTTACTTCGCATTCATTTCTTACCGTTCGTTGTTCTACAATTGCAATCATTGCAATAATTATTTCGCATTATTTAGCGCTATTAATGGGGATGATAATGAAGGACATTTCAATTGTGAAAATAATTTTATTCTTATCTAATATTTACGCTTTCTACATGATTAATATAGGATACCTTTTATAATAGCAATTTAGTGTTTACAAGAGTTTATAATTTTGCATGCCATAATATATTATTATCCTTCGTAGTGTAATATAGCTGCTATTTTTGCAGGGTTTGATGTTTTGATGTGAAAGTTTCATAATAAAAAATTAATTGTATTGAAATGTTGCGAACATCACAGACAAAAACGTGCTGGTGCTCATTTTAAGTTTTAAAAATGTTTAGAGTAAATAATGTCTAATTTTATGCGTAATTTATTGTCAGTTATGGTAAGCTGCAAACTTACTGTATTGGATTTTCAAAATTGGAATTTTACAATTTCTTATTTATTTGTCAGGTATACTACAAATAAAAACACAACATTGATGATAATACTATATAAATCTAATATTTATGTATACTTACTGTGTATGTGACGCATAAAATTACGAAAAGAAAGTACAACTTGTCGACTTAGAATTACGTAAGTACGTAGGTATATGCAATTTTTACATATACAATTTTTAGTTATTTTAATATCTTGATTTTAAACAGTGTAATTGACAGTAATGTAATTTTGTTGTAATGTACTTTCTGAAAAATTGAAAAATAAGCATAATACTGCATCTATGTACCGCGTTTTTGGAAGCAGTATGTTTTAGTAATTTAACAAGCGTGTGTGTGGTTAGTTTTCTAATCTTGGCGTAAAGTCGTAATATATTACAGTTGTTGGCTGAATTCCAAAGAACATCAACAACACCCGCCGCCGTAACATAAAAATACCTAATTCAAGTCTAGCTGGACTGGAATGCCAGTGAGCAGGGATTTGAACTAGATGAATGACCGAGGTATATTTTGCATGAAATGGTGATATCAGTCCACCATAAAAATAAATGGAACTAAAAACAAAGACGTTCTTTGGCCTTTCTCCCATTTAATCGGTGTAAGATTTTCAAAAAAGCTTCAATGATTTGCTTTGAAAGTCATTAATGGAATCTATATTAAAACAGTTATAGTCAATGTGCCTGACAATTCAAATAAAGGCTAAATATTTTCCTGTTAATTTAGCACCTCGACGGGATAAACAATGTTTGAAGTGTGAGGAAACATGAGATATGGGCCAAAATGTATTATTATGCTCCTTACGTTTCACGACATGTATGTACGTGTATGTACATTGCCAGAAAATGGGAATTGTCTTAACTGATTCTTGTGCCCCATTTGTTTGTTCTTGTACAAGTTGTACTGCTCACATGCCATGCCAAATACTTTCCACCTCGTTTCACATTATTCCGGCGGACTATTGTTGTGATACTGCCACAACCACGTTCTACACAAACTTACGAACATGCCTGCCTACTGTCTACAATGCCTACATGCAATCTTTCCTTGTTTCCTTTCTCCACTACCAATGTTCTACATCAGCTTCTTCAACAAAAAAAGAAATTAGAGTAAGCAGCACAGTACTTACAATTAATGACTACATATAAAATAAAACAATCAAATAAAACATTGGTCCTCATAATAATCTACGCATCTGTGCCTTACTTTTTTACTTTTATGTCCATCCGTTCCCGCTATCCACATCCCTATTTTTCCACTTTTTTGCCCTGCTCTATCTCATCTCTTCATCTCCATTTTTTCTTTTCTTTTTCTTTACGAAAGAGTGCCCCTTCTCCATAAACCGTATTTTTTATTTTCGTCATATTCTATCGCTTCGTGCTACTTACTCCATTCATCTAACAGTGTACTTTTACGGACTGTTCTTTTTAGCAATATAAAAAACTTCAACTGGGATACATATTATGAATAACTAATGAGGTGAAAGTAAACTCGGTCAAATTCTTCTCTTACATTTTCCTTCTTTTGTTTATTTTATCCCGTTTACATCCTGTCTCCTACATCTAAAAAAGGCCTGTTATTCCTATCCTGTCGACTGCGCCCGTCTGTGGTAATGTGAATAATATTAAGAGTGTGAGCTTTAGCTTTTACTCCATCGCCTCTAGAAAAACATATCATATCTACAGCAAGGCAAACGTTAGGTATTTAAGTACCTTGTCTCCTCCAGACGTTTATTTGATGTTTATATTTACATCATTCCAATAAGAGTACTGTGTACAACCAGTAAAACAACTTCATTCAACACATACCTTCCAGAAAGGAAAAGGAAGAATCCCTACCAAAAAAGGACAAATAAAGGAGATGATGAGAAGGTACAACGTGTAATACGTAGTAATACTGTAAGAAGAAAGCTTTACAAACTTGTATTTCTCCATTTTCTTCTTCCTACTACGCGACGAGAGTAGCAAAAACAGTAGTGGTGCTATTATCATGCTTTCTTTTTCATCGGCAAAAGAAAAAGATCTCAGAGAAGCAATATTATTATATGCTCTTACTTCTTTCCCTCTTACTTTTTAGCTGTTTATATTTTAGTTGCTTGCTTGTTGTTGCTGGTGCTATGCTTGGTGTTGGTGCTGCGTTGCTGTATTACTGGAGAATAGTGAAGAATGATGAAATCCTACAAAATACAAATAATGCTGACCCAAATAGTATTTTATTTCATGTTTGATGTTCTACACACTTCTTCAACAACTCGAACAACAAAAAAAACTAATAAAAAAGCTGGAGGTACATACTAGACATCTGCAATCAGCACATCTTTTTAAGTATAGGCGTATATTTACCTATCTACCTACTTTGTTTACTAGGTACCTTTCGTTTTTTTCCAACATAAGAGCAATATTTATTTTCCATTATTATCCGTTCTATATACACGACGGAGAAAGAGGAAAATTAAAATTTTATGTAATACTTCTGATGAAGGGGACAACCAGTCGACTAAACCGTTGTTCTTATTTCGTTTTTTGTAAAAACCCAGCAACACAAGCTTATTTTTAAAAGTCAAAAGTTTAAGCTTTGAGAGCAGAAAGATAGAATCTAGATCTAGATCAGCTAGAGATTTGACTTTAGTACCGCTGGAATCAAAATTCAGTTTTTTACTGTATCTTAAAAACAGTTTTGTTTGATTCGAGTGGATATTCTAGGATTTTGTTTTATGCGATATGCTACGCAATTCATGAAATATTCTGTTACATTTTTTATATAGGAAAGTGTGCTGGTGGGAGGATGCTGACTGTTGAGTAACCAACCGGAGTAGATTGGCTTTGGGAGGATTTTCATTTCAGTGGATGGGGTATATTATTATCCCAGCGGAAAAATTCAGACAAGCTGTCAGTCATACATAAATAACTGCTTTTTATGCTCATTTTTTCCTTCTCATTCTGCAGCCTTTGTATTTAATGTGTTTTTGTTTTGCTTCTGCTGTTTTCATTGCGTTTAGTTTTAGTTAGCAATTCTATAATAATTTGTTATTCAGCAGAATTCATTAGATAGTTCGGGAGAGCAGATGTTGCTGCTGATACAGTCAAGCTCACTTTCTTTTATTTGAACAGACTGAACAAGGAACAGCAGTAGGCTGTTTTTTTTGTAGTAGGGAAACAGATATGAAGTGATGAAACGAAAAGATCACTGATTTTGATAACACCTGCTATCAGTTCATAGCATCGTCCTCGAGAAAGCCAAATGTGCTTACTTTGGGAAAGCAGCCTGCTGCGACGGTAGGCACACCTCAATTAAGGAAATGCATTTTTTGGTGAAATTTGCTGTGTATTTTCGCTTTTTTTGACAGACGTGTGACGACCGATGACGATAGATGATGGGGTTGTTGGCCCTTTCCAGTCATAAGCGAAGCATGACACGCTTTTTAATGTTTTTCCGGATAGGAAAAGGAACTGTTTTGCTATTTTTGTTCTTTTTACCATTTCCTCCACCAGTACCAACATTATTTACAAAGTAAGAATCATCTACCAGCAAAACGTGTTACTTCCCCTAGGGTGTATTAATAGTATGTGGTCTTTGAAATGCCTGTGCACTTAATTTGTGCACATGTTCCTACTTAATATTTTTGAGGTTTTCTACAGAAGTCAGAAGGATATGCCTACTCACCGTGTACAATTTGAGACACGGTGACGGTGAGTGAGACTACAGCATCACTCCATTCCACAAATTATTAGAATTGTGGTAACTGTGGTGTGGTTCAAAACTGTATAGATGATAATGGGACAAAATAACTTGTCCAAATAAATTACAACTTCAACATACCTAGTTGCAAACTAAGAATGCGAGAGAAATACGAGAAAACAGGGGAAACTTTCATAGAAAAAAAGCAAAGCCACAACCACAGAGGACAAAAATACCACGCTGTCGTTGTCAGCTTCCATCTCTTCTTCCCTATTCTCTACTCGCTTTCCTCATTTCCTCCCTCTTCACTTTCAATAATAATATTACTCCACACTCAGGAAAGCATTTTTTTAAACCCTGTTCAAACGTACTCTGCTACTACGATCAAATACATACCTAATTCTATCAAGTCGTATGTCAATCATTCATGATGCCAATAAAAAGACTGAAGATGAAACGACGACGAAACTATAGTGCCTGCCGTAATCCTTTGGTAAAGTTTTCAGCTTCTTTTCTATACCACTTTATATGCAAATGTACAAGAGTCATGAAAAAATTGTTAACTTTCCTTTCGCGTACTGAAATCGAAAAGTTAACTCAAGCTAAAACATACATTTCCAATTTTCTTTTTTGTCGTCCTTCTACATGATTACGTGTCGTTTAGTCAACAGATAGACCTCCCTGTAAGAAAGTTTCCGGTGATGATTATGGAAGCAGGACATACACCAACTCACACGTAAAAGTTGTTGTTCTTTTTCTGTCACGAAACGGTAAAAGCTGAATGGAAAGCTGATAAACGAACTGCAAGGAGGATTACAAGAAAAAAATGAACTTGTCTTAGACTAGTGTCCCGTACAGAATATAGCGTTTTGCAGTTAGTTATATAGTATTAGCTTAAGCTTAGACTAGACGGGACACGTTTTCAGCAGCAGCATCATACACCAACAAGCCATTTTTATTAATGTTTCCTCCTTCCTACTCCTGTAGTATGCTCATAATCATGATGTTGATGATGTTCTCTTTCTTCATACATATTCTGTGCTTCTCAGTCTACAAAATGCGATCAGACCATTTACACGGCGACATACATGTAGCTTGCATGCAGCATAAAAAAAGTCTCTCATGTCACAGCCACGATACGTCTGTCCTTCCGTTTCTCCCATTTTAACTGGAATTACCTCAGAACTCTCGGATATAGCCTTTTCTCTGCATCACTTGCTCAATTTTCATGCAAGGTTACTACTTGGCTTTTTAAAGCATGATGATATGATGTGGTTTGGCGTGGTCCGCTCCTGTTCTGATTCTACTGTTAAAGGTTCTCCCATATCCGCAATCACACAGCCTACTAGGTATGTTCATTGTTCATCTACATGATTACACAAAAAGTGATATGATACTATCAGGAAAATCTTTCTTTTTCTCTTTTTTTCCGCCGCTAAAACTACAGCTACTATTTTACCTATTAGTTTTAACAAGAGCAGAGGATAAACATGTAAAATATGTATGAAAGTTTGAAGGTTCAATTCCTATAAAGCTTGTTTGTTGCTTCTTCTCTACTGGTACTTCTGCGGCTGCTGTCGACATCGCATCGACCAACAACATCCACACTCATCGCCTTCTTGAAACACTTGCTTTTTAGGCACACGCTAGCATAGAAGTAAAAAAGGAAGAGAAAACAAGCAGTCTGCCCCATCCATCCTTTCTCTTGAAGCTGGTGCAAGGGAGCCTACTGTGTGGTTTGCAGGTTTTGTTTTAGGCACTCGTACCCTATCAAAGTACGTAAGTGGCTGTGCTGTTGCTGCAACTTGCAAGGAGAAGAGGAAAACGCATGCTGGTGGTGACGGTTGTGTAATGGTATTGCATGCCTGCTTTAGATGGTCTGGTTTATTGGAGGAAGCGTATTGTTTGGTGCATAGAAAAGCAGTTTCTAGTAGTCGTTGAATATTATTTCAAAGTGCTCAACCGATGCATTATGCATCTCTTCTTCACATTTTCAACCAGCACATCTTGTGGTAGTATGGTGCTAGTTTTGCTGCAGGGAGAATTTTGATGGTAATTTTTTGTACAGCTACCTAAATGCAACTCTATATACATATTTGAGTAGAAATGCACCAAAAATAAGGTACCTTTTTTATTCCAACCCAAACTCATTCTTTTTACTTGATCTGTCTTCACAATATGCTACCATTGAAAGTACATACGTGCGACTCTAAAAAAATGTGTATATATAGTAGTGCAATAAGGGCAAAGTGAAAGTTAAAAAGAGATTTTTAGCTGTTGTAGCTGTAAAAGTGAAGGCCTTTTCTTTTTTCAAGGCAGACACCGTACTATAGACTGCATTTCAGTTGTAATTTAGATCACCGGTGTCATTCCATCCAAGTTTTACAACAACTCTAATGGCTCACAACATGTCTCCCTCCCTTTACTGACGGCAATACAAGTTGATTATTTCTCCTACAGGGCAAGAAATTCCCTTTTCGGAAAAAGGGGAAATGAAATGTGAGTAGCATTATTATATTAGATCTCATCTCATCAGCATCGGCAAACAACTACACAGTGTAGTGAAATCGTGAGAGTGAGAAAAGCTTAAAAGCGGTTGGTTACAGCTCAAGTTATACCAGTTAGCCTACTGAATCCCTCTCTGAATCTGGATTCTGCTGAGAGAACTAAACATTCCTTTCGTTTTCTTTCATTCTCTTATGGGCTCGTATCTCAATTCTTGATCGTTATCTGTCTAAACCTTAATGCGTTGCTTTTTTTATACAGGAATGCAACGTAGAAAATATCTCCAAGAGAAAAAGACGACTTTACTTTTCTCCAGGCTCACGTAATGTGTCCAGCACAGTAAGTGAAGTGACTGACTGGTGAGTGGTGACTGTTGTTGCTTCTGTGTAGCTGCTGCTGCTGGTATTGAATATTATTGGTGTGAGAGCAAAGTCATGTGTGCATGCATGCATGCACTTTTACTGATATGATTTCACATGCATTGCTACATGCAATATCAAAAATGGTGGCTTTTTCTCGTCTTTAATGTAATCTAATAATATTAATATTATTATACATGTCTTTGAAACAGAAGCATTATAAAGGTTATTCTCGCATGTGACTTTGTAGTTTTCTTTCGGGAATATTATAATAGTAAAGTGATAATAAATATAAAGAAACTACATTTTTTATAAGCCACCATTACTATTACTGAAATGGTAACAGTGTCTACTAAACAAGAAAAGTAAGCACTATAAACATACAACTTATATAAAAGAAGAACAGCATAAAAAACTACGACAAAATAGAGAAATCGATTTTCCCATTTTAGTCAGCAGTACTAGATAAATGTAAGTAGTGTTGTTGGCTGGTTGTGTCTGTTTGCATGTGTATGTGTGTGTTTCTATCCATATCTAGTGACTCGCGTTCTCAACGTCTTCTTCTATATTTTTATTTGGTTTACAGTTTTTTTATAAAGAAGAGAAAACTGGGCTTTGCTCCTTCCACTATCACAGTAGTAATCATTATCAAACAAGCAAACAGCATTTTGCCTCTTGGCTTTTTGGCGAAGAGTTATATACAGAGAAAAGTCTGTTTTGGTGAGTTGCTTGAGAAGAATATCAAACGAGAAAAGTGGTCAGCACACAAAGTTTTGCATTTTTTTGTGTTTTTACTTGCTTTCTCTCTCGTTTTACTTTATTCTTACAAATATTCTGTCTTGTCAAAAGTAATGAGGTAATGGCAACAACAGCAACAACTTCTCATTTTGTTCATTTTCTACTTTTCCTTTGGTGGTGTTCTTTTATTGTGCGTTAGTGGTGTGTTGTTTATGCGTGTGTGCCTAGTAGTGCCTATGCTACCTAGATTACCTAAATGCATACATTATTACACGCAAAACTAGAAAACATCAAGTTCATTTAATTTGTAATAAAATTTTCTAGAGAAAGCAAAACAATAAGACAAATGGAGAAAATATGAAGGGAAGGAGTAGTGGGGGAAGCTTGTTTAAAATGCACAGTTGTGCTATTTTACGAGCAGAGTATCTTCTTCAATAAAGGCAAATTGTGGAGAAGAAGAGGAAAAAAGTTTATATTCTTCTTGAGTGAAGTATATTTATTGTAGTACTTTTTTTTTCTCCCCTCTTTTCCCTGGCAAGTACCGACCGACCGATACTGGAAACAATACATTATCCAATTCACATTCCTTTTGTATTCAGAGAGAGTCTGTGGTTACTTTTTTAGACATTATGTTTCTGGCATTTCTTTCTTTGCCAGTGTGAAAAAATACCAAGCACGAGCAAGCGAGTTGAGCGTGAAGGCAGACTAGACAAAAAAGTGTATATGAAGGCCAAACACCAAGAGAATACATTGTGCTACAGTAATTTCCCATTTATACTGATGATCATGAGCCCAGCTTACTACAAGTAAAAAAGGAAATGTGAGGCTGAAGCTAGCAAGATGAGCACATAATGATGAATAACAGAGTTTGAGGCAAAAAAGAACGTTACACTGACTTTAGTTGTTGGCTAACGACAAAGTTGCCCTCATCAGGCCAAGAACAAACTCATCATCTTTATAGATTCAACCTCTCTGGTAAAGCAAGCGACGAGAAAATTTTGCCGCTTTGCCTTACAGAGATCATTATGAACCCGAAGAAACATTTTTATTATTAAAGGAAGGAAACGACGAGGAAGCTAAAAATAGTAAAGTGCTTTTTTATTGTACCTGTGTGTAGGGAGGGAAGCAAGAGTAGCAGGAGTATGTAGATGCTAGTTGAAGTCGAGTGTTGTGGCTGGTGTTTTATGACTATCCTTTGTCGTTAGTCGTTGCGTGTACGTGTGTGTGTGTGTGTAAGCTGGAATTGCATTTTATCGAGCTACATGAATGAGTAACTTAATTACACGTTCTCACACGACAAATCGTGCATAAAACCGGTCAACTGAAAAAACTTGATGCGTGAAAGTTTATGCTTTATTTAAACCATCATCACAATGTATTTATCAATTCCAGCAACGTTTTTTGCCCTAACATTTGGCTTACTTTTGCACCCCATTTACACCGGAAGTCATCATGGCTCAACATCCAGACATTTGCAGAAGCATTTGGAAGTTGTATTTAGAGAATTCTCCCCTCTTGTAAAAAGTCATGCTACCCTTAACCACAATGAAAATTGCATATCTCCTTATGAGGAAAAACTTCGCCAAGAAATTGTGGAGGAGTTGCATAAAATTGCCACTAAACATGCCACCCTTGATCTTCTCAAAGGCGTTATAAATAAAATGGAAAAGTTTATTTCGATGAATGATAAAGAGTTATGCAACTATCGACTGTTCCTAATGTGTGATCCTGAGCTGATGAAATGCGTGTGTGGACCGACTAGATCAAATGTTTCTTTTGTCTGGGAGGAGGACAGATGTCGATACGCGGAAGGATCCATGTGCCCTTCCAGTTCGAAAATTGAGTGTTCACAAAACACACGTTGCATTTCCACGAGTAGTTTGGAGAAATGCACAGGAGAGTTGTGCTTTTGTCAAAGGGAGTATTACCCCACTACCACAGTTGCTCCTTCAACATCATTAGCTACACCAACATTACCGGCAACAAAAGTCAATGCTCCAATGATCATACCACCGGACGAGGATGATTTTGAAGATGATGAGGATAACAATATTTCTAGTGGGGATGAAAACGACAGGGATAACGAAATCGTTTCCCATCATGACGAAAAGCTAGGCGGTTTGGATCCTGTTGTGGTGCCACCGACAAAAGAGTCGTTTGGCGAAAGCAGTTCATCAGAAGAAGAGGCGCGGATGACGGAGGTTGATGATGATGATGACGTCGGGGATGGAGAGCGAGAGCGAATAATTGTTGTTAAACTTGGCGAAATGGAAAAGTCTGGTGAGGCTTTTGGTCAAGGAACAACACCACAACCACTGCCTCCAGGACAAGAGGAAGAGTACAGGCACGTTAAGAGCACAACTGTGCCAACTCCACTGGGTACAAGCCCAATGCCTACTCGTCGTCAGGAACTGACTTCAGCGATTCGCCGTTTGGAGCGAGAGGTAGAAATAATCAAAACTCTAAGTTTTGATGATGAGTGCAGCTCACTCAATGAGGAATCTAACTATGCCGAGTATAGAAGACTGGTGAATGACATGGACTGTGTGACGGGGGAAAATGATGAGGAAAACTTGATTGAGATTTTGGGCAAGTTGGAAGCAATTCTGGAAAATGGTAATATGATGTGTAATACCACGAGACATTTACAATGTGACAGTCAATCAAGACGCTGTAAATGTCGTACATCCTCGGAGGATTTGGATGGATTCTATCTTTTGTTTACGGAAGAAGGTAAACAATGCGTACTGGTGGATAACTCAAGATGTTTATCCAGAGAGTATTTGGTGTCGAGAAAATGGCCCGTGACGGAAATCCCTTGTGCGAGTGACTCCAAATGTATTGCGCAAGAGACAAAGGCTGAGTGCAAGTCCAAGATAGAGAACTGCTTTTGCAGAAAACCAGCAACAACTCCGAAACCGACTGATGCAAGCAAGCAGAAGAAAAGTCGAGTCAAGGCTGGGGGAAAAACTTCAGGGGGAATGAAAACAAAACCTAGTGATCTGTTTATGGGGCATTTCAAGGGATACTTTCAAGTTGTTGTTTTTGTCGGTATGATTGTCTACCTGATGTTACTACCTCGGTTGGTACTGGTCATTTAATAAGATTTTTGCGTGAACATTGAAATTACTACTTTGTTTGGAAAAAGAGAATTTTTGTCTGAAAAATTGTAACTGCCAATAGATCAATATTGTTATTAAAACTGCCATTTATTGTTTGATCCAATTTTAACAACCAAGTAGTACATAATACATAATAATAATAATGCAATTGTCCAATATACTACTATTCTACAGCAACAAATTACTAAAATATCTAATTGCTATATTTTGACTGTTTAATTCCGGAAGTTTTATCAAAAAGCAATTTAAAAAATATCCTTTCTATACCGCTTCTCTTCCCATTATTCCTTGAATTTTAAATTGTGACATTCGAGACCATAAAATAATAAATGATAAAAATGTTCACATAATCCGTCGCACTGCATTTACATAACTGCATTAACAAAGGGGTTATGCAAACTTTATATTTACTAAATACTAACTGTACTGACATTTAGATATTTTTTGCTACTACTACCGCAGTTAATGTTGTAATAGCGCTTCCTGTGCAATACTAGGCTATGTGACTAAATAGTAAATATTATTAGTATCAATACTATTTAGGATCTTTCCCGATAATAAAAGAACCATTTTGTAGCACAATACAAAAGTTTGTAATACGACTAATGCTGGTCCTTACGAAATCGTTTCATTTTTTAAAAATTTCCAATACTTTGCTTTTCCTACTTTCGCTATTGCATTTAGTTCCTGATCTTGACATTTTCGAATTATAACCCGAGCTAAACTTATCAAAAGGGTTTGAATAGTATTTTGAAAATACCTAGTATTAAATATAAAGCAGTTGACTTCCTGTATAAATTCTACTAACTAGAATGTGTAGGTATTCAATAGATAAAAAATATATGAAAATGTATATGAAAATGTACCTCTCTTTCACCAGAATGTTTGGTGTTTAATGTTTATGTTTAATATTCATACTATTATATTGTACTTTTAAATGTTCTTATCCTCTGCAATGAATGACCTTTGAAACCTATCATATGAAATTGAGTACACTACAAACGATACTATACGTAACATGAAAAACGTGAACATAATCAATTTTCTCTTTCTACGCTGTACCATCACTTTCATTGACAGTTTTAAGCAGTTAATACTGTCCTTAACTTATTGAAAAGGTCTAATTCTTAGATGTAATACAAAATATTTTGAACATCTTTAATTTCCAGTATTAACCTATAATATGAACTTGGCAATTATTGCCGATTCTTTATTCTTTGTAAAATTCTCATATTGATAAGTATTTAGTATTGATTAATAATAGAATATTATGAACAGAAAGTCGACAACGGAAATGAAATAAATACGAGTAATTTGTTATAGTTGTAGGGGTGTACATTGTTAAAAATTTACGTTAGATTGTATGTACAATTTTTTCTGTATTAGTACAATAACGTACGTTCGTTATGTCAATAAAGAGCAGTGTTCGTTTATAAACTACTATGTAAAAACACATTCAAAATACATACATACCTAGTATTATGGTTTTCTGTACTTCCATTTTATCAAGTCATCAGGTAGTTATTTTTATAGTGTTAATCGGTTTGTACGTAGTTGATTATAATTACAATAGATAAAATTCAAATGCTCACTTTTAGGAAACGAAACTTGTTCAAAGAAAAGGAATGTTGTTTGTGCGACTATATAAAGAAAAAGAAAGTAAATATACCTAATAATATGTGTGTTGTAAATATCTGCCTGCTGCACTATTAATGTTTTGATTGCCTTAAATATCAAGTTTAATTGACGGTGCTATGCATTTTGCTAAATGAAAATACATTATGCTTTATATAAAACTGAGTTGCAATTGAGGGCAATATGAGAATGGAATGATATTAATTAAGTGAAAATGAAACTTGTAAAAGTCATTTGTATACAATAAAATATGTAGTTAGTGTGTGTAATTAATTAATTACACGCAAACGCACGATAAAAAACTATCAGAGAAAAATAATAAATAAATGTATGTCAAAATTTGTACCGCTTTTAAAGTATGTTTTCAATATCCAGTCTGTAAAAAACTAATTCTACAGTTTCCAACAGTTAACAAGTTACTACTAGTCTAGTTCATCGCAAGAGGTGTTAATGCCAAAAAATCAGTTTAATAATAATTTTACTTTAATATTGGCCATTGTAATTTTTCATTAAAATGTTCCCTCAAAAACTTCCGTGAAAATAATTTGATTTCTTTTTCTATAGCTTTTATAAGCAGCTTAGTTAATAGATAGTGAAACTAAACCTAACGGATAGCAAACTGGGAGGGATGTGGAAAAGCAGAAAAGTCCATTCAAAATATTACAAGCCTGATTACTGCCCTATAATTATTAAAAAGACTTTTTGAGGGTGACGGGAATGCAACCACTAATATGTAATTTTGTACGATTGGATTACAAAAAAGTGTCTTTTCGAAATTTTCAATGATGAAACCTGTTTGTAGTAATGCTAGAAAGGATTCAAAAATGACAAAAAATGTTATGGATAATGTTAACGAGTCGAAGCAAATTTGAGGGGCATTAAAAGGATTTACCTTTACTGTTTTGCGTTTTCCATACAGAGAGAGAGAGAGAGCGTGTGTGGCGCAAAAAATAAACGGAATAATTAATATAGTTACTACCATTTCTAGGTACGATAGTTAATAACACGCATGAATAACAATAGAACCGACCGAACTGAGGTCCTCCTAAACTGTAAATGAGGAAAAGTAGGCGAATGAGCTAGCAACATAACAGGAACATATTAATGGGGAAATGTGAAATTGTGTTGAAGCCAAGTTTTATGTAAACTAACAGAAGCTGTACACACATTTTATTTAAAACAAGTTTGTATGATGAATATTAAAAGGAATGAAAATAAAAATGCTGTTCTTTGCTATGAAAAATAAAATTAAGCATTCATGTCACCACTGATTTTTTATTGCAATATTATCGTTATTTATTTACCAATACATTTAATTGCTACAAACAAAACCCAAAGTGACTGTATTGGCACAAACGATG
>JAHZMT010004721.1:0-10636 GCA_027743785.1 Sinhomidia bicolor | reverse complement strand
GGTACAGCTTTAATTTAGCAACAACCCAGTTTGCCGTCAAAATAAAGTTAACTTTTTAAAATTTTTCCTTTCTATATTGATTTAATAAAATAGAAAGTAGCAGCAACAATTATTAAGTAGCGAAGAATTGAGCTACTTTATGTGATTGTCTGAGTCTGTCCGTCCGTCCGTCCGTCAACGCGATAACTCGAAAACCATAACAGCTATTCGAATTCTGTTTTCACCAATCGATAGCTGACCTTAAGGGTCAGCCTTGGTATCATTTTCAAAATCATCGCTTATCAGAAACCGCCGTTAATATTTAACGGCGGTTATTTAATATATAATTAATTTAATATTAATTTAATATTTAGTTAACAGTAACTTGAACGACTACTAGTATCTACGTATACATTACATGTTATGTACATTAAACGTTATGCAATAGTGCTCTATATTATACTTAAACTTATCTTGAACTTATCGAAAGCTTATCTTGAGCTTATCGAAAGCTTATCTGTTGACGTCTTCGCTACTTACGAACACTCGGACATGTTCGGTTTATTTTTGATTTTGATCGAGAACGGAGAACCACATATTACCTAAAAACAAGAATGAATTAACCCTGCACTCGTCTTTGACAAATTGCATTTAGAAAAATAAATTATCTTTCGATTCGCAAACCTGAAATTTAACATTAAAAATAATTTCTCTTTTGTCAATTTCCTGTTTTTGTACATGGCATAAAAAATTTAACAAATTCTCATTGTATTTACAAAGAAAATGTATTTATTTTTGCATCTTTTGGTTTCTCTAAGCTTGTATACATTTTAAAATAAAATTTTGCCATATTGTACATCATAAACAATTCTGGAAAATATTTAGATGGCTTTACGTTTTCTTTGTAGCACACCATGTTTCAATATGCTCTTCAAATTTCTTTCTATGATTGGCAGTTTGACAGAACCTGCCTCCTTACGTTTACCACTTCTTTTCAAAGTTTTACAAGTAATACAACCGAGGTTTTGAATATAACGCTATATTGTTAAGGAGCTGAATCATTGTTAAGAAACCATTCATTTTTCGTAGAAAAAAACCACTCGATTCCACCGTTAATTTCACCACTTCATCCTCAGGCAGAGCCAAGCATAAGAAAAAGGCCAAAACAGATGACACGGCAATACACAGAAAGAGGAAAGGCAGTTGTTCAACTGCGAGAAAAACGTCACATACAGGAAATCAGTTTTGCGACGAATGTATACAGATGTTATCAACGTAAATAAGTAAATATTATACAACTTTCCTTCAAGTGTGTCCCCACTCCCCATTATAAACTGATATTATTATTATATCAGAAAAGGATATGTGGATATCACACCGTTCCTGTTAAAAGGTTTCCCATTGAACCACTAATGAAATGGAGTGAAGTGAATCGAAAAGCTATCCCACCCCACCATTATCACCACCATCATCGTCGTGATTATCATCACCGCTTTTTCATCACCCGTATCTAGCGGTGTCAATCGTTTATGAACTTTTTCGTTTTCAACTATCGATTATATATTTTTTCATAGTTTTTTTTTGTACTTGTCGTCTCACTGTATATAAAGCTTGTTGTTGTTGTTTATAAAAAAGGCACAATGAAGCACTGTGTGAGTTCATTGTTACTTATTTTGTATAATGTGTGTTTTGCTCTCCACCACACAGCCCGTGAACTTGTTTGGCATGGCATCATCAGCATCGTCATCATCGTCATGAAGCATCCATCCATTCACGTATAGGATTCCAACCAAGACCACCATCATTTCCCTTGCCCTTCCACTGTGCACTCCCGTCGTCACCACCTCCACCACCATCATTGCATGTAAGTTTGAACGTGACATATCGGAATCCCTCTTTCCTCCTCTTTCGACATTTACTATAAACATACTACCTACACAATACTTTTTTGTTTGCTTTGAATGCACGCTTGGTTGACTTTTTTCTTTCATTGTCATCAGCAAAGGCAACGCGAACTCTGCACTCGCTAGCGATTTTTTTTCTATGCTCCAAAGCTCTGATTTCATTTTCATTAGTTGAGTGCACGATTGAATGAAAGTAAACGAGAGAGGTTTTGTGTTTTTATATTTAGTCTCTGAGAAAAGCAATCACGGATGATTCTTCTTCATAAAAACTTTTATTGTAATGTGTATACCCACACGTTAAAAAGAGAAAAAAAAAAGATTGAAAGCTTTCAACGCAACACTCTCTGAGAAGCTATCAGAGTATGCACGCACATTCACACTTTTTTACCCAGTCCCTTCTTTCTCGGAATAAAAAAAGAAACTTTCTCCAGTGGGGAAGTGTGCACGGACAAGAGAAAGAGTGAGATTGAGAAGGAGTATACCTACATAAGTGTGTGATGAGGTTGTGTTGTTGAGTCTTGCTTAAACTAGTGTTTTGCTACTGCTGCTGATGACTGCTCCCTAGTCGTTTCATTTAGACGATTAGAATCCATTTAGGGAGCTTTTTAGTCTACCACCACCACCACTACCATTATGGAGAGTGCGGATGAAAAGACCAACACTAGAGACGGCCAAGCGAAAAGCTTTTCTTTTTAAATGTGAAATTGTGCGATTTCTTTCAATTCCCCACCACGTTTTTTTATATTTCTGCTCAAAAGAAAACGGCAGTAACATCTTTGTGCTGCTACAGCAAGGCTTTTATTTCAACCCAGCTACTGTGATTACAATAAAATATGGACTACATTATGAACAATACAATACGTTATTTATTTAAGGGATGCAAAAAAATCTTGTACCACTCTCCCATAAAAGCTGTGATTTTTTATCCGTGTTTGTAATATGCATGCATGAATGCACGTAAATGTATGTATGGTCATGGGCGCATCCCAAGTTGTATCGTATATCTCACCTTGTCTGCTATTAGCTTGAAGTAAACGCAGTGGGTGAGAGGAAAAAAAGTATGCAACTACGCAGAAACGGGACTCCTATCGCGAGAACGAGAAGCAGGATTCCAGTATTAGCTTCCAGGAACTAAAAATGTAAATACATATATATATCTACAGCTCTTTTCTTCTTTCGTCGCCGCTTCGTTCTGCCCTAACACTACCACCACCACCACCACTACTACCACCGTTGTAGTTGTCGAAGTACACGAAACCTTTTTTTCTCTGGAAATAGGAACACCAACGGCAAGAAATGATGTTTGTGCAGTAGACTACATGAGAGACCAAGTAGTAATGACTAGTTAATACCTTGAAGGCAGATGAGGCTATTACCATCACCATTACAAAGTATTACGGGCATTAGCGGAGGCACACACAGAAATCTATTTTCCCTTTTTCACTTTACCATTCAGCTTTTCCTTACGCATCCAAACAACCCCCTAAACACACATACATACATATGTACCAGACTGATAGAAAGGCACAAAATAATGGTGTGCTTACATATATATTATATATAGGAAAAGAAAGCAATAATCCACATTCATCGTTTTCATGACTAAAAGTTGTGGGAAAAGCCTTTAAAAGCGTTTTATCTACTGTCTCCATTCCACTCGAACAGCAACGGAACAGCAGAAAAAATGTTCAATGTACCTCAAGCAAACCAGCATATACAGTGGTGGCTAAACAACCGAATAGGGGACCATTTCGGGGTAAGTTGAGAAAAGTGTAGTAGGAAAAGGGAGAGAAGGAGAACGATGACAATCAACCTGAGAATGTCAGTTGAGATGTCAAAGGAAAATGGTATAAATGCGAATGCGACGACGATGATAACCCGTGAAAACTGATAACGATGATATTTTTCCAATAATATTATTTGCGACCAGGGAAAAAGAAACCCATCATCATCAAAGGAAGTGCATGCACATAGTTTATACCAAACTGTTGTTGGCGGTGTGGGGACTGTT
Source organism: Sinhomidia bicolor (assembly GCA_027743785.1). Classification (NCBI taxonomy): domain Eukaryota; kingdom Metazoa; phylum Arthropoda; class Collembola; order Entomobryomorpha; family Entomobryidae; genus Sinhomidia; species Sinhomidia bicolor. The sequence continues at coordinate 6,742 of JAHZMT010004721.1, read as the reverse complement.
CCACGTGGAGTGGTGAGTCGTGTAGTAGGAAAAGAGATCAAGTTGATATCATGTCGCTGCAAAGATGACGATGATGGGATGCTGTCCCACTAGCAGCAGATTCTATTTTAGTTCTTATGTAGTTTGTAGTATAGTATATAAGTACACAACATAGATGACTACTGGTGACTACCACTTTATTATTATTCTTATTTTTCAGCCTTGAGTCTCTTTTTCGGTGATTTCGATATATTTACGTGCATGTGCTTTTCAAGTATAGCACAGTTTAGGCATTATTATGAAAGTTGTTTTTCTGGAACATCTTCTCAGTGTGGTATTCCATCCAAGCCAAATACACTTCGGCTTTTATTATAGTAGTATGGACAACGTAAGAAGAGCAAGAAAAGGAGATCAAAGCTCTACTTATGGATGGATGCGGGGATTTTTGTTGGTAATACAAATTTTGTCATCCACAGGGTGCGTTGCTGATGTTATTATTTACTACGTACTACTGTTTGCACAAAGACGAAGACTGTGAACTGTGGAGAGTGGAAGTAGACCTACAAATTCATGTACATATTTACTGAAGTTTTTTTTTACACAACGTCAGTCATGTTGATGTTTCACTGCCTAAGTTCTTCAGTGGAGATAATAATGGAAAATACTTTGAAAAGAAGATTTTATTCGGTTTAGAACCGAATCTAGAGACATAATATAATGCCATATATACATTTAGAACTTGGGTTATAATCACACAAAAAGATTATGTAGGTATTTCTATTCCTTATAAAAGATAATAATTGTGAAACGGGAAAAGAACATGTTCATTCTAATTTAGCAATAATATTAATTTGAAATGAGGCATTTTAATTATTACTTTTAGGAGAAATAAAACCGTTAGCAAACATTTTATAGATAATGTTACTACACATGGGTAAATAGTTCTTTGTTTACCTACACACACTCAAACTTTATATTTGCTCGTCTAATTTTTAAAAATCAAATTTGAAGAGGCGTAAAAATTGTGTGTGCACTGCTAAAAGCTTATTTTATTAATTTATATTGTGGTTTGCAAATTGGGTAATTTGTTATTAGATTTCAAATTATGGTTCCTTTCGGTAAAAATAATATTCTCATTTAAATTCGTTAATGTTGGATAGCATGCCTTTTAAATAACAATTAAAGAACAGAGACGTAGTACAGCCAAGTACAACATGGATGGTTTTCTATCAACAGTGGTATGATTCAGCTCAAAGAAATACATTTTTGCAGAGATTCTTTTCTAATATTCATTTTACTTGAACAGAATTTTCTGGCAAAGGGAAGACTTTTTGTTCCGAGCTGAGCAAAACAAGATGCAAGTCAGTTTTGTTTATTTATGCATACGTTTTCGTTACTGCGCTGCAAGCTTAATATTCCCTTTTTTCCGATTCAATGAAGAAGCGAAAAAGTAGTCAAACCGACTGGTGTTACACAACACAACGTTGAAAAGAAAACCTCCCTACCGCTGCACTGATTTGAGTGTACATACATACATATATTCATTCTCAAAGCACAAATCTTCCACTTCTTCTTCGTCTACTTTTTACTCTCCCTCTTTGTAGCAGCACAGTGTTTTCGGAAAGAGAACTAATTAATTGGAGTAGTAGCAGTCAGCATCCCTGACAGACAGAGAAAAAGGATTGAGTTTTAAGTTGAGGATTTTCATTTTCATTCTCTCTTAGAGACAATGATACTGATAATGATACTACTACCGCTATATTTTAAAAAGGACTGTTGTTGCTGTTCCAGGGAAATGAAAAGCGGATTGGAATAGTTTGGCCACACCAAAACACTCAAACCGTTTGGAAACAACTACGGAGGAAAGTGGACTCTACTGCTACTTCTGGTATTTACAGTGTATAATAAAGTTGGTAGGGTGGATATTTATATTTCACTTTCCCTGATTTTCACTAAACGGCACAACTTTTTCTTTACCTCTGCTCTGCTTTCCTGATAAACTTGCTCAACAACACACGCGAGCACACGCAGCCCAGAGGGGCACGAGTAGATGTATCCATTTCACTTCACTATATACATACATACATGCATATTGGTGTATAAAATGAAGAGATATAAAGTATCCCTATATCCGTTATATATCATGTAGGAGTATATCGAATTGGGTATCCAGGAGGATCATTATTATTGCTGCCTGATTTTCTGTCATGATGATCATGATGGTTTTGGTGAGGAATCGACGAGTGAAGAGGAAAAGGCAATAAGTAGGCATGAGAAGCATAATATCAAAGTTTTCCCCTGATCATGGTAATGATGATGGTGATGTGATATTATATCACTTTGTTGAGTTGAGCTGCTGCTGCTCCTCCTGGCAAGTTAGCAACAAGCTGATTTTCAATGAAAGCGCAGTTTTCATCGAGTATACATACTTGCCAACAGAATTCAATAGCACTTCACTTCTTTAGCAGAATAGAATAATCATGATCATCATCAGCAACATCATCATGATCAACTGTATCAAATGAAAGTTTATGTGAATTCTTCGAAACAAATCTCATATTCTTTTTTCTGCTTTCAAATATACAAAAGTTTTATATCTTAGCAGTAAGTGTACTTGTGCATTGGATAACAGTGTAGTAGTAGTAGATGAATAGAGAAGGATACAGCGTTGAATGGGAAATGTAAAAAAAACAAAACAATAATAATATGCAATGCGCTGCATTGTGTGGACTCTGTCGGGTTGGGTGGTAGAGGTATAAAAAAAGAGAAAGGACCAGCCATGGTGAATCTAGATAATCCGTGAAAAGTGGTGTGGCAATGGTGATACAAGAAGACGGGCAATTTTTTCCAGGAAAAAGCAGAGAAAAAAAGACAAGAATAAAGTATGTGTTTAGCTGGATGGGCTGTGAAGTAAATGGGACGAAAATGGGGTCTGGGCTCTTGTTACTACACTTCTTGGCTGTGTCATCATGAATGAATGAATGGACTGGATGGAAAGTGGCTTTAGTTTTATTTTTTGCTTCCTCATTCCACACACACACACACTAACAACGGATAGCATAGCGGTAGTATAGGTTTGCTTTTCTCCTTTTTCCCTTAGAACAGCGGAATTTTGTCGGATATTCAGTAGAAGGCAGTATAACTTTTCTTGTTGCTGGAAGTGGTGATGTATGTACATCGTGAAATTGGAGGAAGATGAAGATGAAAAAGAATAGAGAGAAGAGGATGGAGACAAGTGAAATAAAATATGGTTCATTAGCAGTAACCGTGCTGTATTTTCGCGATGAGTGGTGGTGGAGGAAGGAAAGTAAAGTCAATGTCGTCTGGAAGAGCCCAAGAGCTACTTTACTACAACACCATCATCATCATCATTTTTATCACCAGCCAGCTAGCTTTTTCCTTTCACGATGAAATATACAATATACAGCGACGTCGGACATGAAAATGAATACTAAAGTGTAAAAATGTTGAAAAAGTAAAAAAAATAATACAAAGTCAGGGGGAAAAGTGCTTGAAAAAAAAAACTATTCAACCGTACATTGGAGTTTGTAAAAGAATAAATGGAAAATGAGATTTTCGTGGAAGAGTTGTCACATTTGCTTAGTAGAAGCATTAATACGTGATGCAGATTAAACATTTGGAAGATTTACTTGAATAAAATAAGTAGGTATACGATCAGGCTATACGATTGGGATTACGTTTTTAGACAAAAGAATCACACTTCTTTTTAGATATGGTGCTCTGTTATTGTAGTTGAACATGTGTATATTATATTAGAGATTAAATTTTTGCACATAGGTACTTATGAACAACTTACGACGGGCTTTTTTTATTGTTACTGCAATTCATTTTATTTTGCTGTTTTTAGATCGCATAAATGTAATTTTAAGAGTAATGTATTGGTTTTCAAAGCGGAACTTGAAAATTGCAATATACACACCCAGCAGCATAACATTTGCAGTTTCGTAAAATGTAAATCAAGGATTTGTCTTAAAAGTAGATTTAGAAACGCGGAATGGGTTTAATGAATAGCTTAAAGGTAGAATCATGTGAATGGTGTCTACTTAAGTGTGAGCACGTTTATATGCAAAAAATGTATGTACAGTGAATACACAACATTGCCTACATATTCTACATCACCTGATGTATAAAAATATATTTATTTGCATTCTAATTCATAATAAATTCATGCTGAAAGCACGAAAGCAGTTTACTGTATTCTGGAGTATAGTTTCAAATCACAAAAAGGAAACAGACAACTCATAATAATATTTTTCATACAAGTATGTATATATTCGCCTCACCCAGTTGAAGAAGATCCTTTGTAGCATTTTTTTGTGAGAGCATTTTCATATCTAACTATCAACACAAGTAAAATGTATGTATTTACAAAGGGTTCTTGGTTTTAATGGTGTGATTTCCTCTTGTTTACTGTTTTACTCTTCTTCTTCTTCATCTTACGTGATGTGACGTGTGACATGACATGGAATTAACATTAAAATGAAGTAATGATAATCATCGACATCTCTGCTTTACTTATTTACATGCATAATGGCTTTAAAAATTGCATGAGATGGTGTAGGGCATTGTCTCACCCATGGCAGTCTCTCAATGGGAACGAGAACAAAAGCTGCCAACATGCAAAAGCTATATGCTACTCATTTAAAGCTCTTAATAAATTCTTTGGCAAAAATGTGTACCTAGACAGTTAGGTAGCATAGGTATACATAGTCCTTTCAAAATTTTTTGCCCATGGTCTTAAAACGACAAAAATTTAGTATACCAATTCCGTTTTTATATAGCTGTCATTTTTCATTATTTATACTGGTAAGGTCATCGCCTCAGCTCCGTACATACACGTACAGAAACAAAGTAAATTTTAGCGCAGTCCATTTCAATTAAAATTCTACAACAGTATAAATGTCATACGTTATGATTATGATTTTAAAAAACGCCAAATGAGCATTTCACGAAATATATAAGATCATGTCGAGTTAACAGTTTAGTAGATTAATCAAGTTTGTACAAAAATTATTTTCCTTTTATTTAATCAAATATGTTTTCCCGTTCTTACCTCAGAAAATTTAAGAGCATATAAGTTGGTAAGCACGCGTTTGTGTTTGTACCCGTGTACGTACGTATACACAACGTGATTTTTTTTGTGCAAAAATTTCAGCAACGAAATAAATCTGAAAATATACTGTAGGCAACGATTACTTGAAAGTACATGCCGTATAAACCCCCGTGCATGGCATAACATAAAATCAAGCTACGTGAAGAAGATGATGTGAATTCACAATTTTCAACGGTTTCATTTTTTAATTTTAATCAGCGGCGGTGGCATATATGGCATTACAATAATGATAATAGTACGTAATATCTTGTGATGAAGATGATGTGCAGTTTTTTCTATTCTGTTTTTATCCTTTTCTACATATCACATTCTTTATTCATCTTATCATCATCACCATCATCATTATATGTGCATCGCAAAAGTCAGATTATTAGTCCATAGTTGGGACGGTTGTCGTCTTCATGAGTATTTGCACGTCCTAGTTTCTGTGCGAGCTCATTTTACAGAAGAACGTGAAGTGCAATATTGCTATAAAGAGAAACATACTTACATCTGCACGTATACTACACATGTGTATATATTTTTGTATTAGTCAGGAGGTGCATATAAATACTATGTATAACTGTTATTGCGTTATAAGTGTTATTATTACAAAGGTACAATCAAGCATTATGATAAAATGACACGCGCTAACATATCGCGCTCTGCTGCACTGCTGTTACTCTACATTGCTTTGCTAGCTGGTGGACGGTGCGACGATAAATAATTACCGAAACATGAATATTATACAATCACTATTATTAAACACTCTTTTTCTACTTTTCTTATGCACATCCATAAATACTATTATTAGTGCTTGTGCTATAACGGCAATAATATCGCCATTGTTGCACCTTGTTATTGCGTTGCACACATGTGCAACAACGCGACGATAAATACATGACGTGCAAAATTTTCATATTATGCTTCTCTATTTGTAATATATTTCAATCATTATGTCAACTGTCAGCTATTTCAATACACGGAAAATAATAACATGACAGATATTTCTAGCAAAAAAAGAGTAGCAAGGTAAAAAATCGTAAAGATGAAAGTGAGAGTTTGAAATGCCTAATATATTATTTAGGGAATTTTAAACAAGTTTTGGTCTCAGCTACCTGGCTATATATTATTATATCATTGTAGTTCAATTAGTTATTAATTATTTCTAAGGGAAATGGCACTGATATGTTTATAAAAAAAATTCAAATGACATGCATGTTGTCTGTTCATTAATAAATTCTTCATTCAAATTCACACTCATTTTTTACGATGAAAAACTCATTACAGCAACAACAACAACAACTTGTAAAGCAATACAGAACAGCCCCATATTGCGCCAAAAACTCTGCAAATTTTGTCTTAATGCTGCTGTTGATGTGCCAGCCAACCAGCATCACTTCCTGTCGTCAACAATAATCAACTCTAGAAAAACTCAAACTTTAATTTAGTGTATGATGCTATTGTCTTTGTAAACTATAATTTTGTTATTTTCTTCTTTCAATTGACCATTATACACTTTGTTGTACGTTGCAAATTTTTCCCATCCTAAAATTATAGTTATCGTGCACGACAGTAAATTCGAAATTGCATTTTATTAAAACGTGTGCATAATGACTGAACAAACAATACAATACGATAAGAATTACT
>JAHZMT010004720.1:0-10160 GCA_027743785.1 Sinhomidia bicolor | reverse complement strand
TACTTTTTTTCTAGCAAATATAGATATTTACATTACGATTACGAGTAGAGTAGAGCAGTAGAGTGTTGGATAGGTTTACACAATCGACAATATAACGAAATACGACAGAAACGAATACTCTCTCATCTCAGTTCATAGAGTCCTTTTTCTGCTCTTTAGTACTTGTTCGTTCGTAGCTGAATTTAAAATGCGGTGGTGGTAGTGGTGTTGAGTGTGAGTGGTCGTGTAAAATCGCGTAGAATATAATGTATGGAGAGTGGAGAGTATGGAAGAAATACGTGTATTAAAATATACCTACTTTTTGCTTTAATGCTTGCTTATATTCCTTTAAAACACTCACCACGACTGACGAACCAACTCAACCTTGTGCATTTTGCCTCATTTACTCAATTTCTTGCTGATCTCTCTCTGTTTTGAAAGACAGGATATTGTAGTATGGCATAATATCAAACTCATTGTGTAGCACAGAGACACTGCAAGAACACCACCACAAAATTACTGTGTGTGGGATCAGACTTTTTATAGAAAATATTCATAGTATTTCGTTAATTTATGTGAAAATGAAAAGTTAATTTTGGTAGTTTGATTATTTAGTGACATGTTTGCATTTTTTGGGAAGGGTAGCCAGTGCTGAAAATATACTTTGAAGCAAGTACAAAGTTATTAGGCAAGTTAAAAGTTTCCTTTTTATTTCGTCTCAGCAGCAGAATGCTCCTTTGACCATGGTCACGGTAGACTCCTTGTTCTTTAGAAATAAAGTACATTGTTGTAAATAAATTTATATTTGGAGGGTAAGTGTGGTGAAGTTAATAAGTTGAACATTTTTTTGGACACTAAATTTGGCAGTTCTACTCTATAGTCTTCTCAGATAATACTGGGGTGATGGGTGCAATAAGTCAAAGATGCTGAAGAAATCGTGTGCATCTTTGGTAAAAGTTTTAATTGGTGGTTCATATCCTTTTGTTTCGTTCTGGTTTTAGTTGCAGCTCAGTCCGTTTGTAAGGCGACTACAGGCACAAAGAGAGTGCTTTTGGCTTTTATCCAGTATTACGTTACCAAATAGTTGTATTCTACTTTAAATATTGTTTATAAAAATAATTTAAAACAATGGCTGCAAGAGGTGGTCCAGATTCAAAGCTGTATGAAACTCTTGGTGTTCCAAGAACAGCATCAGATTCAGAAATTAAGCGGGTAAGTTGTTTCGTAATCATATTAATAGTGTATGCTTAAGTTATCGATTATCTGCATTATTATGTCGGGTGCCCTTCACAAAGATTAAGGTTATGACTTCCAAAGAGTGTCTATTGGTATATTGATTTTGAAAAAGATTAAAGCCAGTAGCAAATAGAGGTGCTCCGTTAGACACGATTACTTAATGGTTACTTTCACTAACACATACTTAGGCACTACTGCTAAAAATAATTGATATGCCATTACTAGTAGTACTATATAATGCTTCAAAATGTTTGTTCATTTCAGGCATACCATAAACTGGCCAAAGAATTTCACCCAGACAAGAACCCTGAAGCTGGCGACAGATTCAAAGAAATTTCATTTGCTTATGATGTACTATCAGATCAAAAGAAACGGGATGTTTACGACCGATATGGACTGAAAGGTTTGCAAGAAGGTGCAGGTAGTCGTGATGAAATGTTTGGTGGATTCGGGGGTGATATATTTTCCGAGTTTTTCGGGGGTGCTGGTATGTTTTTTGGAGGTGGAGGTGGGGGACACAGCAGAACCCGCAAAGGAGAAGATACTTTGAAAGCTCTCAAGTACAAGCAAATTTTTACTTTTACAAATTTAAATTTCGGCGATGGACGTATTTATTGTGATTTTTACCGTAGTATTTTTTTGGATTTTGTAGGGTGACGCTGGAAGACCTTTACAATGGGAAATCTGTTAAGATTAAGCATAGTAGAAATGCAGTTTGTGGAGAATGTGTTGGGTAAAGAGAAGTTTAAAGTTTAAAAAGTTTGTAAAAGCCAAAATTGTGCGTGTTTAAAAATTTTTTGTATTCTTTGCAGTTCTGGAACTCAGAGCGGTAAATCGGCTAAGCCATGTCAAGACTGCAGGGGAGCAGGTCTGAAAATGCAATATCGTCAGTTGGGACCTGGATTAGTTCAGCAAATTCAAACGGTTTGCCACAAGTGCAGTGGACAAGGAAATGTAATTGCTGAAAAGGACAAGTGTAAAACTTGTGAAGGAAAAAAGGTGGCGCAAGACGCCAAGGAAATTGAAGTCCATGTCGACAAGGGTATGACCCATGGAATGAAGATCACCATGTCTGGAGAAGGCGACGAAGAGGTATAGAAAAACTTGAGGAGATATTTTTATCCATCATTTTCATTTTTAAACTTTTCATTTTTATTGTCCTTGACAGCCTGGAGTTCAGCCCGGTGATTTGATTTTCGTTATTCAACAAGAACCCCATGCGTTATTCGAGAGACAAGGGGAAAATCTAGTAATGAAGCACACTTTAACTCTAAGCGAATCGCTGTGTGGTTTTCAATTCGTTATAAGGCATCTTGATGGTAGGGACCTCGTTATTACTCGTGCTCCTGGCCATGTAGTGCCTTCAGGTTAGACTATTTTCAAAATGACTTTTGCTAACTTACTAGGACATGTTTTAAATTTTTATTAATGTGTTTATTAAAAAATTTATAGATTCAGTACAGATCGTTGAAGGTGAGGGAATGCCCCAGTACAAGCGACCATTTGATAAAGGTCATCTTTTGATTAAATTCAAAGTGGAGTTTCCAGAAAACCATTTCACTGATGAAAGCACGTTAAAGGTATATGCGCTTAAACTAAGATCAAACGTTTTACATTTTTTTGGTAAGGTGAAACTAACAAAGTTTTTTTTGTAATTGGCAGGTATTGGAGTCGCTACTTCCTCCAAGACCAGAGTTTGAAATGCCGACCGGGGAGAACGTAGAAGAAGTAGATCTTAATGATCATAACCCTACAGAGTACAATGCTACTCAAGAAAGCGATGATGACGATGAACCCCATGGAGCACGAGTAGGATGTGCTCAACAGTAGGAACCTTCAATTATAATTTGTCAAACGTAGAGCAAATTTATGTATTTGATTAAATAATGTTTTACAAGGCGCACTCGGCTAATATTGCTACTTTTATGTACGTGTTAATTGCATTTTATGTGTATTTAAGTAGAAAGTAAGTTTCCTACAATAGAACAAGATCAGCAACTGTAACATTAAATGTACTCAATATTTTATTTTCAAAAATTTACAACTCTGTAACATTCAGCCTCCATTGTAAAAGGTAGCAAGGTTTTGTTGTATTGTGAATATTAATGATCGGTGCAAGATTGTATGTTTTTGTGTAAATTGTAAGGTTTGGTACCTTAAACTGTCCTCAATATGACCATTATCAATGATAAAAATAGAAAACTTAATTTTTAAATGTAAAATTTCGTTTTTCTGTAAACTTGTGGTACATGCATCAGTTTATTTCTACTCATTTAACTATATTGTCTTGCTTTATCAGCATAACTTACTGCATCTTTTGAACTTTCATCAAAACAAGTGTAAAATCAAGGTTCTTGGGTAATGCATACGCAAAAGCAGTAAGTAGAACTTTCCCTTTATGTGTACGTACGTAAATACGTACAACGTACACAACTATGGTAGTTGTTGTTCCGTATTGACCATCGAGTACAATAAATCAAATGTGCAGTGGCGGCAACTGGATAAAACAGATGAAGTAGGCCATAGGATTTTGTGCTTTGTGCTAATAAACGCTCTCGGGTGAAGAAAATGAAAAGTGAGAGTGAAAGCAAAAGAAAGTCAAAGCACGTGTATTAACTGTGTCACAAATGTAACTTGATGATATTGATATGTAAAAAGAAATATAAATACAACAATTGACAGTAGTGCACAGTGCACAAACATAGTAAACTGCGTAGAGTATGTCATGATTTTTCTAATAGTCAGTACATATTACATATGTCAGTTTAAAGTGTAAAGTTATCTTGAAATGTTGGCTCTTTTGCAACCTGTACGCAAGAAATTTTGTACAACATTAAGACCAAAGTTTACCCATGTAAATTTGTACTGTGACAATCACTCCAATTTAACGACTGCTGCGTCAGCAATATTTCAACAAGATAAGAAGACGAATGATGTTGATGCTGAGATTAATCAAGATGTTGTTTGGAACCCATGTAAAATTCAAATGATCCCTGATAGTCTTCACCGGCAAATTTTCATAGATTCGTTTAGAGAAAAGAAGTTTGACGATGCTGTTATTGAGAAATGCCGGAATCACTTGGAAGAGCATTCTCTTTGGAGTCAAAAAGTCAAACCTATTGCACCGATTGCGGATTTTAGAATTCCAGAGCTTCAGGGAGAGGATATCAATGATCACTTTAGAAATATAGCATTGCAACAAACATTTCGTTACAAGAAGCTTATGGATCAGCTATTGCACTCTAATATCCCAATGAAACCTTCCAAATGGGAATTTGTGGTACACATGTCATTTTCATTTATTATGTAAGGTTAATTACTATAAATGAGTACATGATTTCATTTAAATTTTTATCACTTTTTAATATCTTTGATTTATCAGAGAGGGTGGACAAAGTACCTTAACGATGGAACCCCAGTTCCTGTCCCTTATCCTGACGAGGACGCGTTAATTTTTGATGTGGAAGTATGTGTGCCGTATGGTAACGTTCCTACACTAGCATGTGCTTTAACTACAGATGCGTGGTAATTTTAGCTTTTGCATGCTTTTATTTTTTATTGCATGTTTATAAATTAGGTTTTAGGGACAATATATCTTATACATAATATTTAATCTAGGTATTCGTGGTGCTCTGGTGTTTTGACATTGGACATGGAATCGTCAGTGCTAAAGAAGCAAAACCAAGATTCGTTGCATGATCTTATACCTTTAGAAACACTCCCAGGTAATAATTTCGTCTCCGTGTCGTTTGGTTTTCAAGATACCAAATCAAATATATTTTCTAGTTCATTTTGCTTCCTCTGAACAGATGAAAACAGAGTACCCAAAGATCGACTGAAGGAGAAAATTGTTGTTGGTCACAATGTCTGCTATGATCGGGCTAGAATTAAGGAACAGTACTTTTTAACGGTAAGACACAAGTCAATGTGGGACTGAATTCAAAACTATAAGCAATATGAATTGGCTTAATTAAATATTGAAAATTATATTTTTATAGAACTCAAAGACTCGATTCATGGACACAATGTCCATGCACATTTCAGTTAGTGGAATAACAAGTTATCAACGGGCCTTAAAATTAACAGCAAAATCTGGCATGAAAGTTAATGATTCAGCACAATGGAAGAAATACGGCCTGGGAGAAGTAAATTTTCTTGAATGGAATGACCAGAGCTCGCTTAACAATCTGGCAGATGTTTATAAGGTTCGTAGACATATACATATCTACGAAATAGCTATATTTAGTTTGAAATACATATTGTAATACAGATTTTGATATTTATTGTAGCTATATTGTGACGAAAAGTTGGACAAAGAATCTAGAAATGTATTTGTAAAAGGTACTCTTGGGGATGTCAGACGAGAGTTCCAAGACTTGGTCCAATATTGCTCTAATGATGTTGAAGCGACAAAGAAAGTTTACGAAAAACTTTTACCATTGTTTTTTGAGAGGTACTTTATGCTCAACACGGTAGCTGTAACATGTTTCCGTTGTACGCTGAAATATTAGGCCTGTCTTTTTTCAATCTAATATAGGTTTCCACATCCGGTTACTCTGGCAGGGACTTTGGAAATGGGTACTACTTATTTGCCCATTAATTCCAATTGGAAAAAATACATCGAGAACTCTGAAAATACTTTTAATGAATACGAAATGACAGCAAAATCTGTGTTAATGGAAAAAGCAAATGAAGCTCTAAAATTATTAGAAGGAGAAAGGTGAAAACAGCAGCAAATAGCTGTGCTTCAATCTTTGTCACACTTGACTGAATTATTATTCTTACTGTAGATATAGGGAGGATCCTTGGTTGTGGGACTTGGACTGGAAAGTTCCCAAAAAACGGAAATCTAAACTTTCAACCACTGAGCCAGTAGATAACTTTCCAAATTGGTATCGCAAGTTATTGTACAAAGTAATATTACTAAATAAGGACAAGTTTACTAAACTTGAGATTTACCTTGTTGATCCAAGCATAATAATTACATTTGTATTCACTTTTCTAGAAAAATGAAAGTGGCTATATGCCTGGTCCAGCAAAAATAAGTACGTCTATGCAGATAGTACCGAAACTTCTTAGACTTACTTGGCTTGGGTTTCCTTTGCATTATACTCGGAAAGGAGGGTGGGGTTTTCTGATTGAAAATAGTTTTCAAGATCCACATTTGTCTGCAGACGCAGTAGAGAAGGAATTTGACAATGAAACTGATGGCACGGAAAAAATTCAAGCTGGGGAGACATCCGCATTTCCGTACAGGTATTCGCAAAACTCTAGCTTTTCAAACCTCTGTTAATACTATTTTATAAGTATTTACACAAGTTTGTATTTAATTTGGTTTACATTTATATAATTTTAGCAACTGGGTAAAAATTTGGGACGAAGCGAAGCGAAAAATTGTAAATCCTGTCACAGCAGAGTCAAACAAGAGTATAAACGATACGGATCTTCTCAATAAAAGCGTACAGTCGGCAGAGTTAAAAGATTTTATTCAAGGTCTTCAAACATTAAGTGAAAAGGGAATGTAAGAACTATCAAGCGATTTAAATGTTAAAAGATTGATACTAATTACCGCTAGTCATGCAAATTTTCATTCCATTAGCTGGTCAAAGAAAGTCAAAAAAACAACAAAGGAAGCAAATTTTATTGAGTGTTCACCACATCACAAGTGTTTGTTCATCCCACTACCTCACAAGGTTGTTCAAATAAAAAGTGTACGCACACAAAGTGATTTTTTAAACGGGATTAGAATCATAAAAAATATCATTTTTTTTCTTAGGACGGTCCAAATAATCGTGTTGGAAATCCATTGGCAAAGGATTTTTTGACAAAAATAGAAGAAGGGATTCTTACCAGTTCCGACGATAGGGATGTAGCGAATAAAGTTGTCAGGTACATACATATATTGGCGATTTGATTAAATTCAAAAGTTACATGAGTAAACATTCTCTTCTGTTTCAAAAGTATTTTAGCATTTAATAAATAACTTTGTTTTAGACTTAGCAAAATGACCTCTTATTGGAGAAACAATCGTGATCGAATTCTTGGCCAAATGGCGGTTTGGTTTACACCCGAGCAAGTAAAAGATTATATTGATGATGTAGATGATAAGATGGAATACGGAGCAATAATACCTCAGGTAAGTAGATTTAAACTTAAAATTTATTTATTTTGTATTTAAAAATGGTAAAAGTTTGGTATTTAATATCGGACAACTACAACCAATTTTCAGGTTTGTTGGTATAAAAATGATGCACGAAATAATGAAATTTAATTTTTGGCATTACATTGTTTGTAATGTTTTTCCACCATAGGGTAGTAAAAGTTCTGGAACCGATATGCACTCCAAAACTGCCAGTTTAATTGGAATGGGTCGAGATCAAGCAAAAATCTTAAACTACGCAAGAATATATGGCGCGGGGACTAACTTTGCTGAAAGACTTTTGACGCAATTTAATAAACAACTAAATTCAGTTGATGCGAAACGCAAAGCCAAAACGATGTACAAAATGACCAAGGTATCCCACGAGCAGGACAAAATGTCTTTGTTTTAATAATTCAATTTTGTATTCTCTTGTGCAGTAATAGAATTTGCTTTTGTTTAGGGCGAGCGAAAGTACTTGTTAAATGAAGGAGGACAACGTCTGTGCGATCCTATTATAGAGTTTAGAGATAAAAGATTTGAACCATTCTCCAAATCTGAACTGCGTTATGTGATGAATTTTCATGATATACCTGCACCTGTAAGAATTTTATATTCTACATATCTACCTGTATTTACATATAAAAATTGTACAAAACTGATTCCTGAACTATTTGTCTTATAAAAATAGAACTTTATGGAGTTTGTTGAAAAGCTTGTTTGGGACGGAGGTACTGAGTCACACATGTTCAACAGTCTGGAAGCCATTGCTCAAGCTGAGTGTCCAAAGACTCCGTTTCTTAATTGCAGTATTAGCAGATCCTTGATTCCGTCCGTTGTGCATAATGATGTAAGTAAAATATTTTCTTTATAAAATGATGAATAGTTTAGCAAGAAACATTATATGCACCTTATTTAATGTACTGTTTTTTTTAAAAATAGTTTATGACTAGCCGAGTCAATTGGGTGGTTCAAAGTTCAGCCGTTGATTACCTTCATTTAATGCTTACCTGTATGAAATGGTTGATTGAAAAATACAATATTAACGCACGCTTTTCTATCAGTGTTCATGATGAAGTAAGTTATTAACATGACTTTTAATTTAACTAGTCTCAACTCGGAACTGAAAATGAAATATTATGTATTAATAAATTGAAATTCCATTTTTACATCTTAGGTAAGATACGTAGTAAGTGCAGAAGACAGATATCGTGCAGCACTTGCTCTACAAATTACGAATTTGTTGACACGCTCTTTTTGTGCTCATCAGTTGGGAATGAAAGATTTACCTATAGTAAGGATGACTGAATAAAATAGCGATCGTTTTTAGTTTTTGATGTTTCAAGTTAACCTTTGATAATATTTTGTTATGTTTTCGCTACAAGTCCGTAGCATTTTTTAGTTGTGTGGATATTGACACGGTATTACGAAAAGAAGTTACACAGGATTGCGTAACACCATCAAATTTCGGCGGATTATCAAATGGGTATGGAATTCCACTTGGGGAAGGACTGACTATAAAAGACTTATTAGAAATGACAAAAGTATTATGACCGTCAGATTAACTTTATATTTTATTTAAATTCTACGTTTGTAAAAAGTTTATTGTTTCGAATACTTGTAGTCACAATAGTTGGTACTAATATTTAATTTAAATGGTCAGTGTTATTCACTTTAACGAAATCAATTTCGTATTCAAGTCCATTAGTTTGCTCTGAAAGTGTTGAAATGCACATTACAGTTACTGCTGTATTGTGATGAATTCGTATAGCTGCGGACGGAGAAAAGTTTTTCAATCTGTACTTTCCTTGGCTTCCATTGAGATATCTCATTAGAGATTGTATCCAACCACCATGTGAAACAACTAAGACGTTGTTATTGTCTTCCAAAGTACTATCAGATAATTCGCATAGTGTCTGGAATAGGGCAAAAAAGGAGTACTAGAACTAGTATTTTTATAATCATCGTACACTGCAAAGGTATCTAAAGTTAATTTTACGTACATTGAAAAACTCTGCCACACGCTGACGTAACTCTTCGGGTGATTCAGCTCCTGCAGGTACAAATTCACTGATGCTAATGTTTGCCTTTTCTGCTCGCTCAACAAATTCTACAAATGGTTTCCCTTCTGCGTCTCCGTAACACTAAACAAGAACAATCTTTCCACATTGCGTTCATAGTATGTAATAATTTAATTTGGTTTGAAACAAGTCACTTCTTACACGTTCCCGAAGTTTTACATCTTTCACCAAGGTGGGAATAGTACTGCTAGCCTCAGTAAGTATCAGATTGGCAGTGTTATATGCTCTTTGCAGATCGCTTGCGTACGCTTTGGCGAATTTTACTTTTCCGTTCAGGTACTTTCCAAGTTTTGTGGCCTTTTAAGAGATTAATCAATTTACGATATAACGGATGCTACTATGAAGAATTTAAAAGTTGTATATTAGTATTTATTGTTACACACCTGCTCCATACCGATTTCTGAAAGACAAGCGTCGGAATGACCTTGCATAACTCTCTGAACATTTAGAAACGTCTCTCCACTGTTTAACATACCAGATATCATCAGTTACATTATAAATGAAAATTGATTTTAGTATAGTACGTGTATGCACTTACTGTCTGACCAGGGTTACCAATAATTTGGGCTGCAATGATTTCATGTTAGCCAACATTTCAACACTGCTAGAAGGGAGTTCTTTGGAAGAAACTCTGGCAGGTGTACCACCTGAGACATTTTCAAATTCCATTACTAAAATTTTGCATAGGTTAAGGTGGAGAATCGGTAGAATCAGAATCAGGACAT
>JAHZMT010004719.1:0-18701 GCA_027743785.1 Sinhomidia bicolor | reverse complement strand
ACAACTCCAGTTAGTCTAATTTGAATTTCGGTTTAGGTACTATCGTCACTTGTCAGTCAACGATATCTGGTGACGACTGTAGGAAATTAATTTTTTAAAAAGGTTGTTTGCAAAAATTCATAACCTTTCAACTAGAAACGAATTTTTTATTCCATTATTGGTTGGGATTAATCAAGGTTTTAGTACTAATTGACCTCAATGGTCAATGGCGGTTGATAGGCATCGTTATATTACTTTGCTATGCACTAGCTTGCTGGATCTATCTTTCATTTATCGAGTCATCATCATCATATTATATAGACGCAGCACAGTTTAGCAGTCTCAATTATCTAAGAGTATTTTTTTGTTTTTTGTTCCCTGTCCGTCGCATAAAATTTGTTTGGTTTCATACACAGTCGTATTTGATTCCACCATTGTTGTAATATTGATTGTCCTCATCATGACTCAGTGTTTTGCGGGCTCCTTACAAGTTTTATTATTCTTTCAAATCTTTCACCACAGAGATCCGGAATGTGAGACATTTGCATCCGTCGCCAAAACAAGTTAATTCCATCAATTCCATCACAAACACTTTTTCCAAAGAACAAAAAGTATTCCAAAACAATCTTACCAAAAAAAAACCAGAAAAAACTCATATTCTTTGCATCTCCATCCTGTCGACTCGACATTCATCATCATTCATCTCTATTCTGGGAAAGGAAACCACTTACACTTTACATGAACTTTTGTTGTCACTGGAAATCCACGAGTTCAGTGGAATCGTACAACTTAAATGTTCTGAGTTTTCATCGGAAAGAAATTCGCTTTTTCCAAGGAGTACGTACATAAATCCGTGAAGCACACAACAGTTTACTTTTGCAGCAGATAGACTGCTTTAATAATTAATAGAAGTCTTTCAAGTGGAAATAATTGGAATACATTTAAAACGGCTTCGAAATTAAAAAAGAAAAGTTCTCTGTCCGCTCCACGTCGAGTGAGTGAAGTAGTGTTCCATTTAATACATAAATATATACTTTTTTTTCAAAACAAAAATTAACCGACTAAAAATATTCATCCCCTTATACCAAAAAACTTGGATGACATGCAATATACACTTTCTAAAGTTTATTTTTGATTTTTGTTATAAGCCACGGAATATTTTTTGTACCTAGCGTATCGTGCATACAGAATAGAATATATATATATTTTTATTTTTTAATCTGTATGCAAATTGCAAATAAGTAATACATTCATGAGATCGTCATCCCCAACAACATCTTGAACGCCCTGTTTTGACTGTCTTCAATCTTCAGGCGTCGTTACCAGAACAAGGATTAACGAAGCGGGGGAGATACGTTATCCCGAAAGAAGGAAGGAAGGGGGTAAAGTCCCTAACAAATCCGCTACTCTGGGCTCCAAGGCCAACTCGTCAGACTGCGCAAGCCCGAGGTAAGTACTAGCAAACTTTTTCATTCGTATTGAAACTGACTTGAGTAATTAAGTGCTTACTATAAGTACATAATAACATTATACTCATCACTCGACGAAAAAGAAAGCCATTTTGACTGGGCATGTCATTTGACGCAGTTATTTGTTCTGCTTTCTGCTCGGTGAAAACTTTGCCGCAAACTTTCTCAACTTATGACTGACTTGTTGGACGACTCTTTTCATTGTATCTTTCGCAACTTTGTTTTCTGCTTGTTGAATAATTGTTATTTCGCATCACGATTATATCTTATAAATATAATCTGTCAGTCTGTCCGTCCGTTTATGCTTTAGCTTTCAAACTTTTAGCGTCTCGCATTGCCCCAATGAGCTTACGACCCCTTCAAAAACTAACTAAGGATACCTTGTTTACGCTTTATCTGACTTCAAAATTAATGCGTAGTACTACTAGCAAACACATCCGAGGACTAACTAACCCAGTCATAAGGGAATTCATAAATCCTGTGCTTTAACGTACTTTAAATTTAATGGGTATAACCTGTACCATAAGAGTAAATCTCAGATCATTAATTTACAGACCTACACATCGTGATAACTTATAATATTTACAGTATACTAGTTATTATTATCATTATTGATTCTAGTATTCAGTTGCTTTCCATGTTATCCCAGCTGGAAATAACTTTTTAATGACATTCCAATAAATAATTAAAATAAAAATCGAAAAGCATCCCTCAAACTTCTCCATGTAAATAACCAAGCATCAACATCTGCTGTAGTTACATGTGTACACGTATAGTGTTGCTTACTCGGTATTCTTTTCCTTTCGGCTTTGAGAGACCCTGATTTTGATTTGCACAAGGGCAGCAGAAATACTACTTCCCACTACTGTAGCTGTGAACAATGGACCGATCGATGATCACGTTACAAATTGGGTGTCATTAAATGTCATATTAGTACATACATGCATACATATACTGCTACTACTGTCTACTTTCTTGAAGTAGTGCGTGCTAAAAGTAAAAGTGAATAGCATCACACTCTTGTGCAACTGCTTTTTCTACGTTTATCAAACACTGGCTAGCTTGCTTGCATACCTAATTTCCTAGCTGTTTGTAATTTCATGCTCGTGTCACGTAAATACTTTTCACTTCTGAGGCAAACGGGAATATTCTCTGTTTTCACGTACCACATACATGCGAGCTGATGGATAAGTAAATTACTATCCTGGCTGGCTTCTCGTAATTTCTTTGCTACTCACGTTTTCATCTGCAACTGTAACGTGCAAAGTGATGTGAGCAGAGTACTAAGCCCTTTCAAAAAACAATTTTTTTTGCGGTTGGACGTCATATTTTTTCAGGTCTACGAAAAGCACATGAAATGTGATGAAGATAGTATGTTAAACTGGAATGAGACGGTTGGAAATCATTGATGCTATTTTCCTATCATTTTCTTTTTCAAAACAGCAAAAGCTAAATTAGTTAATATATCTACGTCGTGGCTGAGGAAATGACTTTTGCGCGTACCCAATAAAAACGAGGAAATTCAATTTTCCTCACCAAACTCAGTTGCATTTTCATATTATTAGTACAACTAGTTTACTATTATTATATTTTTCGCTTCGTTTCACTGTATTGCTGTGATAAGTATAATAAACTGCTTAATGTCCATTTTTCAGCAACACAGCAAAGCAAAATATATACATACATGCCTATTTGTCATAAATATATATGCATTTGTCTTATCCAGCATTATTGGGGAGATGTGAGACAGATGAATCAACCAAAAAGAAATAATAACTGTACCCAAATGCATAGTGCTCCGTGTACTATTTTGCCTTGATTTTGTGTCATAAGGAATCATTAGGGACATCAAAAAAAGCGAGACAGAGTTTTCCATACAAACTTCCAAGTACGGTTTTTGAATCATGCCATCACCCACCCACTTTTTTAGTTTTAGGATTCATTAGAGACAACGTCCCAAAGCAGTCAGCGTTCATTCATGTGGACAGCATGAAGTATATTTACATTTTCATCCCTTTTCTATTACACCATTTTCAGCCAATCATGTCAACCCACGGCATCCACGATAAATTTTTTTTGTCGTGAAAAACCGTCTACCCTCGAAACAATCCAATTAATGACAAATAAAAGTTTGGGTTACAAGAAAATTTAATTTAATGACCGCAATGACAAGGATTATTGACACAGCCTCCAAGTCACGCGCTAATGGCAATGACAAATACCAAGAAATTCGGCAATTTTTTTCGTTACGCGTTTTCAACGGTGTGTGGTGGCGTGATCGGAAAATTACTGGCGTAATCCATTATTATACCCACCTATGTACCACAACGGTGTTTGCTCATTTTTCATCCAGATAACATAACGAATAAATGAATAATATTTGAGTGTCATCATAACGGGCATATTACCTACGACAGTACGTATAGAATCAAGTTACACTATTTGTTTTTAAAAAAAAGGAATGTACATACCGGTTTCGATTTCATGAACTTTTTTCAGCTCACTGCCTACATCTACTATGCATAGATAGTTGTTGCTTCTTTAATATTCATAAACGCTATTAATTAATTTATCAACGATGATACTAAGTTAAAGTAATATCCGCCTCCTTCAAAGTGTAGTGTTATGTTGTTCCGAGAACTTTGTTAATGTCAACTAAAACAATAGATAAAAAAAAGTTGACAGCACAACTGCTAATTTCGGTCGGCTAACTCGACTTCTACATTGTCTACAGTTAAAATTTTGAACATTGCATTAGGTAATCCATACTATGTTATCGTTACCATTCCTTTCCAAGCATCATTATTGAAGCTTGTCACAGTCTTAAACATATTTTCTACGAGCACTTATCATTAAACATTATCCCGGGTGGCGTACGTGAGCGTTATTTTTTCTTAGAGTGTTAGGCCACGTCACCTTAAACAATCCTCATTTTTCCAGCTCATAGCTTCACATTGTGTAGATGGCTTCTTCAAACCCCACTAATTTCGTCGTGTCATTACTTCTACGCTAACCTCTCAACTGAAAAGACTTTCCAAAAATAGTTGTAGGAAGGTTGCTCTTCATTAGTAGTCGTAGGGTCGGGCGACAAAGCTAACGTTATCAACTCTCGTGACGAGACGTATAAATTACGTGATAATTGTTGTAATTTTTAGTATAGTTAATTTTTCTAATCAGTCTACTTTTTGTACACTGATTATCCAGATTTTTTAAAAAGAGGATATAAATATTTGAAAAGTGTTTGAAAATTCATAGTTGGATTGAAATTATTTTTCAAAATATTACAAATCTCTGCGTAGCTGCGTAACTATTGCATAAAGTTACGCAGCGCTCTAATTATTATTTCCTTTTCTTCCCTAATTTGAATTGTGCACAAGATGATGATGCACGGTAACACAGTTAGTGAGAATAATGCTCAATGTCGTAGCAACAGTCATACAGTAGAGCCAGTGAGAAAAATGCTCGAATATAGTCGTGTAGTCTCTGAGTTCCGAGCCGGTGGAAAGGACAAGGTGTCACCTCCATCCCGTAGGTTCGAACTAGAGCGATTTCCATGTCTGCACTTCCATAGCCGTCGTCCCCAACGGTAACAAAAAAATGTCATATTTTTAAAGCTTTCTAATACTTTCTCTCTCTCTCTCTCTCTCTCTTTTCCTCCTTTCTCTTCTTGTCATCTTCACAAACACATGTCACATCAAACACAAAACTTTCATAAATGCTTGACTATCGCAGCATGCAATAACATAAGCATAAACATTTTTTTCAGGTAACAACAGCTTTAAAATGAGCTGGACATGTTATTTTTTAACGATTTCTGTGTAAGATGTCTATTCCAGCTGTAAATTCACTTTTCATACTTTTACACATGACGTGTGTCCAATACGAACACATCTAAACACACAAATAATTGCCAACGCATGGAAACCCCATATTATTTCGTGGTGAGCATTGTCGCTGCTGCTCCTGCTGCTAATTTTTTTTCTGGACGGAGTCAATAGCCTTTCCAGCAGAAATCAAGTCTGTTCACTATTCATGATGCATGCATGGGTTAAAACAGGTTATTATTATCGTCACCTTTCGTATGATCCAAATGATTCTTGTAGTCTATCATGGTTTCAAATAGGTAGGCAGGTATGTCATCATCATCGTCATCCTGCAAAAGCTTTAAAATCCAAGCGCATACAGTAAAAATTCTGCTTCATACAAAAGCTTGTATCTTTTAGTGTGGAGAGTGTGAAAATAGCATTTCTGCTGCCAGCAAAAAGAACAGTGACAACGGACGCTTTTGTGTAGATTAGAATAGAAGGAAAAAGTAAAGAAAGATTATCCATGGCCGCGCTATGTATATTGAAAATTATTAGTATGCTTATTTACTTATAACCGACGACGATTTCTTTCTTTTTTTATCATGACCAAAATTGACTTAACTTTAATACACAAAATCATTGGCTTGCAAATATTTTTAACGACTACATTATTACTGCAGTAACATTAATTCATCATGGAGGAATATGAGACAAAGTCATAACAGGGATTAGCCCGTACCTGATCCGTGGTTATTGCATTTGTAAGTAAGCTGCACTCGCCACAGTCGCGTACCACAAAGTTGCCATCAAACCTATATTACAACAACAACAACTTATTAGCATTAAGGATAAAAAGCGTCACATCATCCAAGCACTCAATCAACATAACATTAGTTCGCTGTCATCTATTTTGCAAGGCATTACTACTACATTGTATAATAATAGCGTTGTTGAGTAGATAGATAGATAGGTAGGTAATGCTCGATCGAATGCAGGTAAGTTTTCTCTTTCAAAAACGAGCGTCTAGTCGGTTATGCAACTGTGTATTTCAATACAGAAAACTTTTTTTTATTACATTTTGATATCAGATATTAGGAAAAGGCTTTGTGAGAACTCAAACCAGAAAGTAAAATTAGCCATGTGTGCATTCGTATTCATACAGATGAAGCGTTACGGCTCTTGTGAATTTTATAAATGTCTATTTGTCATGTTTTCGTCATCATTATTTTTACATTTATTTTCACTCCAATGCTAAAACGTTATGAGCTTTTGCTGGTAATTAATTTAAAAAGCATCCAAGTATTGAAAGAGGAACATGTAGAAATACTATATGTACCCGGGGTTGACTTGTATTGGGTGTATATTATATTAGTATTACTATCAATTTTTAATTTTCTCCAGTGTATGCAGTATGCCTAAACACAACGTATTTCAGCGCCATCAAAATGAAAAAAATATATATTTTCTCCCGTTCAGAAATTTCCAGATGGAATATTCTATACCATCATGATTTTGCAAATGTAATGCATATTTAGTAATTGCGTTCTCTTCGTCTATACTCGTCGTCGCAGTGGCCTGAACATGTAATACGCAGTATTTGTTAAGCAAGTCGAGACTATTTTTTTCCATTAACATACTACATACATGTATATATTGGTAATTTTAATAATACGTAACGAATTTCGTATTTTTTTAAAAATTTCATGTCTGCAAGACGGCTAATGACTGTATGACAGCTATTGTCATTTTTGTAACCGTTACTAATAGTTATTGCTATTTCAAGTATCTATAATAGCTTGCTGCACCTACATACACGATAAATATTAATGGCGACTAACCAAAAAAAAATGCTTTGAAAATCCTCCAGTCCAAGTTTTGCCATTGCCAACGGCTTGTACTTCATGCATATAGGTAGCCAACAACATATGTACAGTTTGTCCACCAAGATATTTAGTGGTGCACAATATTTATAATAGCAATACAAACCAGCCGTTGTAATTGCTTTCTGTAGAAGTGCAAATTAGCACGGATTGACTAAAAGGTAAAAGGGTAACCTTGTTTGGATTGCATATTTTACGACAACCACACATACATATTGCCATCTGCCAGCAGTAGTAGCTCTGCCTGACACATCATTGGTCATTTGAGTCATATATTAAGTCAGTATCAATAACTGTCATTTGTAATTGAATTGCAAATTGAAGTTGCCAAATTTGACCATGTTACTTCATCCTGAAGCATTTTCCAAGTAACGGGAACAAATATTATGTAATGTTTCCTTTATCGATTCTATCAAAGAAAACGTGTGTAATTTCTTTCCTGTTCTAGAAAATGTCTACAACATCATATCATTCATAACATAAATTTTTAACCATAAGTAAAAAAAATAAAAAAAAATAAATGTAGTGGTATTACATGTGTGGCAATTGGAATCTAATTAGGTCGCGTTTCTCTGTGCTCAGAGTGCCAAAATTTTCATGTAAGACTTAAATTATAAGCAGGTAACAATAACGTTGTCAATTTATTACAGCATCAAGCTGTCAGACACTTTTAAAGTCCGTGTGGATGACGCCTTTGCCGTGCATACTACTACTACTACTGTCTTCTGTACACGTTGCACACACACCATAAAGTTTAACTTGTGTCCTTCTGGTAATAGTATTACTTGCTGTAACCTGGTTATGGACATAATTAATTTAATTACAGAAGTACTGAAGTCATTAAAAGCGTAGTAGGAAATGAACATGAGTTTTAGGATTTCAACAAGTCGAAAGGCACCACGATGTATATAACCAAATAAAATAATATTTTGATGTATACGTACCATTTTTATTGAGTTAACGCTGTATAAATTATTACTGACAACGCGGAATAGTAGAGCACGTCGTCGTCGTCGTCAATTTGAATGCATGATGAGTAATATCAATGAGTTGCTATTATTGCATTATCGTAAAAACATATAATACTTCTACTAGAGAGAGAGAGAGAGAGAGGGAGAGAGAGAGAGAAGCAGAAAAAGTCACATGCATAATGTCATGTTTGTTAATCACGTCGTCACAAAAGCCCGTCTAAATGCACAAGTAAAAAAAGCAGTAATAATGACGAAGACGAACAAAAAAAACACACAAAAAGTATATAATGTAATTTACTTATATGTGTATGTTCTCTTCCTACAAAATTTGTTTTTCCATGATGATAGACATCGCTTGTTTATGATGAGTGAAGAGTCTATCCTTCTTTACCAAAAAAAAACTGCGCAAATACATCTGACGATATATAGTACTTGGTTATTGTGTAGTTGTTTATTTGCGCCATGGTTTTTTGATAATATGTTATGTTATGTATGCTGTGTATATGTGGAACTGCTAGAAAAAAGTGCAAACTATTGTAGTAGACATGTATTTCCACAAAATGCTTGATAGGGAGTAAATGAAGAATGGTGGCATTGGCTTGGAAAAGTTTTTAAAGCCTGTGTCATGTTAACCGACCACGAGACGGTGAAGGCCATATAGCATGTTCACGGTAAAAGCCTCCTTCTCTGACTCTGACTGACAATAATAACATAATAAAAAAATAACACGACTTTGTCTGTCTTTCTGTTTCTCTCTGTCTCTCTCTCTCCATCCATCCATTTTGTTTGAAAAGACACAAAATATCACTTAATATCAAACGTGGAAAAGGTCTTTTGTACTTGTGGGAAAAACTGTGAACTGTAGTAATATTATTACAAGTTCTTTGCACTCAACAAACGACCTCACAGAGCTTACAGATTATTATTATTATTATATTCTCCGTCAAAGTCGTTGCCACACTCAAAGAGGTACATTAACCATTTTTGGCGTGCTACTAGCTGAAAAACAAGAGACGGCTGAGAGAACGATTTCGAAATGTAGATATTATTTAAATGCGTATGTAACTGTACTGTGGCAAAATAAATGTTTTTAAATAGCATGTGTGTGTGTATAGTAGGTATGTCGTTTGAATAGTAGCATGAACCATTAGTTTTATACAAAAGAATAATTCGACCGCTGCTATCAAACATTTCTCGTCCTCTTCTTCTTCTTCTTCTTCTGGATTTTCTGCTGTTTTTTGAACCCTTCTAAACAGGTTACTGTTGTTGTCCCTGTGTAAAGTATAGAAAAGGTGTCAACCGAATAGATGGTGTATCATTTAATACACCATATTAAATATAGCAAATTGGTACTTTGCCACTGAACGGTTCATAAAACTTTTCTCTCTTCATTGAAATAGTTTTTTTTAGTATATTTGTCCAGATCAAAACATTATTCCTCCCTACAGCATTATATATGCATATGTACCTACTAGATGGTGATGATGAAATTTGGCCTTGTCTCATTCCTTTGGGATTTTATTATGCATGTTTATTTTGCAACTTGTGCGAAACTATCATTCATGTACAATGTACACAGCTATTATACTCTTTTAGATGAAAGCATTTGCCATGACGAGTGACAAGTTTTTGATTTGATCGTTTCATCCTGAAACGTTTATTTTTTTTATTATTACTACTTTCGCGTTCTTGAGAGATCAGTGCCTCCTGCCAATCTCGCTGTATCTACCTAATAACTTGTACTTTCCACATGCTTCTGATTTAAAACCTGTGATTGGTATTGGTGAGGATGACGATGAAAGAGACTGAAAACATGTTTCCCCCTCTCTTCTCTTCTCTTCTCTTTACATCAACGGCGGAGTCGTCATTATCATCATCATCCTATCAAGTCAAGCACACGGTGCATAATAAAAAACGCAATATAACCGAGACAGACACCAACACCACACAGATACAGAGTCCATTGTCGATAATAATAATGCATGTCGTAGTGTAGGAGCATCTACAACAGCACAAGTTTTTCTGAAGCTGTCTGTGTTTGTGTGTGTGTTTGCGAGCGCTTTTTTTCTGTATAAAAAAATGCTAAAAGAAGAGTTCATCCACCCTCCAACCACGAACGATGATGATGATGATGACGATGCTTCTGCTGCTGATCAGGATGATTACTGTGAAAAGAGTTCCACTGCTCACTTATTCGCTTCTTCATCTTTTTTCTTGTGTTTTAATATTCATTCCCAATATACAAGTTTTCAGAGAGAGAGAGAGAGAGAAAAAAAAATAAAATGGTAAGAGTGAATGAGTAGTAATGAGAAACAGAGCAGTGTAGTTAGTTAGTTGTTAGTAGACAAGCTGGACTATGCATAGTCATAGTCAACACACGGGTATTTAGGTGGATGGATATATAGGCATTTGTATGAGTCTTCTGTGTTTTTTAGTGTCTATTCATTTTATTATGATATCATCTTCTTGCTGCTGGCTTTTTTTCTGCTGAGTTTAACTCGTTTTTATATACAAAATCATATTATTCCACCACCCGGATTACATGCTTGCATGCAGATGCTATTCTGCTCTGTTCTGTAATATTTAATAAAAACTTAAACCGTGTGTTTGCACTTGGATTTTTGGAATACAACGACAACGCTATGGATGCTGATGATGATGATGATGAGGAGGAGATACTCTTTTTCTTATCACATAATCATTTCCACAGGCAGGAAAAATAAATAGGATCACGTTGTTGCTTGCATTTTAGCTCAGCTCTTCTTTTTTTGCTTGTATTTGTAGATAGGGTTGTTTCGATGTGGAAAATATTGTGTATATGTACCAACGTGGCGTTACATTTTTCCCTCACTACTGACAATGAATGGCAATGGCACTGGTTTCGTTTGACTGTTGCTTTTTTCTAAAATACGCTGCTGTTGATCTTGCTCTTCTTTTCTTCTGATGAATTGGCTTTTTTTTGAGCTGAGAGGAGTGAAAATGGAATTCACGAGAAAAACCAAATAGTTTTGCGTGCATTTTTTTTCATACTCACCAGCAGCATTCACATATATATGTATGTATGCAATGCAATGCTTTTTTGACTTGAAAATATTCCACGTATAGATAATAATAATAATAATACAATAACCAGATTATATAATAATGCTGTGCAAAAGGCATCAGAGTTCATGTACTTATGTGTATTTCATTTAAAATAACTGTTGTGAATTTGATATTGTGTATACATTTTTTTAGTATGTACGTACATAGTACATAGTTATTTGATTGACTGGACACTTATGTATGTCGTGACCGTTTCATTCACGTCAGTGAATTAGGCAGAATTACAACAAGTTTGGCATGATTTCATAGAAATATGATATTTTTGTATTATTTTTGTTGGAAACGTTTATACGTTGGTTTAAAACATGAAGATTTTTGAAGAATTTAAAATACGTATTATACTTGATCAATGTTTCAACAGTTTTGGCTGTACATCATCATTTGAGTTTTCCCCAAGCTACATATGTACATACATGATTCATGATTGGTTTTTATTTTTCTGGTGATATTTGATGCTAGTCCCAAAAAGCAGAGCTTTGTAAGATGAACGAATAAAATAGTTTAAAATAAAATAAAATAAAGTTTAAAAACTGAGTAAGTATATATAGGTAGACGAACCTTCACCTCTTAAACCTTATTTCTAATCCCTAATTAGGTATTATTAAATTTACGAGCTTTCGTTCCTTCACAAAGATGGCATGTTATTTACAAGTGCTTGACATATGATCCACGAGGAAGGATGAATGACATTTTTATAACACTTGTGACCAAATGATACATTTCTCTACCCATTGCATACCCTGTGTACTTGTACGTACATATTTTATGCCCAGAGAGATTCAATAATATTAAAAACCACTGTTGGTGCTGCTGGTGGCGATGAATGGACAAATTGAGACTCGGTTTGAGTAATGTCATCATCCTCCCATGAATAAGTAAAATGTGTTATGTGCTCATTTCTGGGCTCTAGTTTAGTAAAAGAGTGGTGGTTTTTGTTGGCGAGCCATTTAACGTTTTTAAAATGGGATCAATATCATCATCGCCATAATAAATATTATCGTCGGAATAGACAACGATCGTTGACCACGTAAATGTGTTGTCTGATAAAAGCCTTTTTAGACATTCATTCAATTAAATTGATAAAACAGGATAAATTGATTAAAAGCTTGTTTACCACCAAACTTGGCATGGTTTGCATGTGACAGCAAAGACAAGCAAGCATACACAAACTTGCCAGCAGTCGGAGTACACCAACCACCACCGCCACCAGCACCACCATAGTAATAATATAAACAGTACATAGTAGGCTCATCCTCATTTGTTCAGTTTTAATTTGTGTGACAGATTGATGGGAAAGTTGTCGTTGTGTACATAATATACGATCACCCTGCTGATACTTTTTTATCAGGTCAAAAACATAAAAAAAATTATTAATGCTTAATTTTGATACAGATACACATCTTGGGTTTGAAAGATTGTTCTGTCGAATGATAGGGACAGAGAGCGGTATACCGACGACATTGGGGACACGCTGATATAAATAAATATGTGTATTTAATAGTTTATGTTCTGTTGACGTTTAACTAAAAAATGTCCTCTGATATACGTACCCTTTTACCAGTGCAATTAATTTTCACCTGTACCTACACAAAAACCCCATACGACGACGACAACCTTTTTTCATTAGATGTTGTAGCGATCATAATAATAATAATAATAATAAGCAAAACGTTTATATGGCAGCATCCGAATTAGATGTTACAGACATGTATATACATATTCTAATAATAAAACTTGTTTAATGGGACTTTTAAATGAGCGTAGCAAAAGCAGAAAATGCTTAGTATAAGCAGTACATGTACTATAATAATAGCTAGAATACAAGATTGTTTTTTCCTGAGTTTCTAAATAGAAATTGAAAGAGCGGAAGTTTGATATATATTTGCATATAAATCAGAGAATATAATTTTCCATTTTTCCTTTCCCCTTGTCAACGTCTCATTATTACCAGGTAGTTTATATCAACTGCCATGCTAGCACTACAACAACCAGTAAGACTTTGCTGAAGAAAAAACTGTTGATGAGAAAAGGTGGCAACGTTGTGCTCACAGTTGCACCCATATGGCATTTTCCTGATAATATAAAAACTACTTGTCGGTGATTATTAGTCATTAAAGATGCATGTGTTCACGTCTTCATCATCTTCAACGTTGTTAATCATTTTATATTCATTCCGTATACAAGGTATTTTTAAGATGGCAACTCATTGGATGATGATGATGATGATAGGTTGTTTGTTGCAACACTTACTTGAGCTCGGAGACTTGACTTTGAACAGGATGGCGTTCCTTCTTAAACTCTCCTCTTTCGTAATCAATCCTAAAAGTCATAGTCATAGTCATTATTATTATTATTATTATGTTTATATGCCAAGTCTCATAAAATATTAATGATAGACAGCAGCAAGAAGAAAAAATGTATATAGGTATATACATAGGTACATACATACATCCATATGTGAGGTAATGACATGTCAACCAGCATGCAAAACATGGAGCAAGAAGACAGCATGAAACTGATTTGAATGCGAAATAGGTTTTTGTTTGCCCATCCTAGTTGCCTGCATCCTTTTCACGCAGGGCTTTTCCCTTTCAAGTGTCGTTTCTTCCTACACGAACAAAGCAGCAGCATCACACAACAATACAATCTCAATTTACAGCGCCATCATCATCACCACCACCAGCCAACTACTACGTACATAAAAGAGTGTAGGATGCTGTAGGTTTTGTACAACGACAAGAATTTGCCATTAAATTTGGCGTTGTGCTAGGATGATGATAAAGTGATGGTCGTAGGTAGGATGGATAGTCACATGTTCTTGTTCCTTGGCCTTGCCTAACCTTGTTCACACCATCAATAGAGGCAGGGTTAGGGTTGTTGCGAATTTTTTCCAATGTTTGAAGATAGTGCAAATATTGTAATGTAACGTACATGATTGCGATGATGATGATGATGATGCTGATGATCAATGAATTAAATTCACAATACAGAGTATAATAATATTACATATTATTAATTATTAGTAGCATGTGTAAGCTACTATACTAGTTCAGTTGTTCAGACCATTTTTTACATAGAAAAGAATCAAGTGTAATACATGAGTGTTGTACTGTACGGTTTAATTGGCCTGCGTACTGTGGTATATAGTAAAGTTGAGAGAGAGAGCAGGGTTACTCAGTACAACCAACTTTTTTATTTATTTAAAAAGCTCTACGCTCTTCCATGAATAGAATTTGGGATAAGGGAATTTTAGATGTTCATTTTTTTCTACTGATTGCAGCATACGATAAGTTGAGGGATAGTGGTGGGTGGATACGCTGCAGATTCAATCAAACGTAAGAGGAATAATATGTTCATTAATTAGGTGGGCTAATGCGATAATTATGCATTACCTGAATTATTGCCTTGATTTTTCTAAAAAAAATGTACATACATACGCTGCGCTACTATATACTGTTACTTGTTCTATATTTTACTGTTTTTTGAATCGCACGATTTGTAGGATAAATCAGGCGTGAACTTTTTAAAAAGCTTTAAAAAAAGTACTTGAGTGCACATTACAGAAGCTACACAAATCGACAATTTTGTACCTAGCGGCCAAGGAAACGGTAGTTGAAGTTGGTTAGAATATATGTATATACATAGGTCTACATATATATATATCACCATAATAATAATTATTATTATAGCCGCTATATTGGCAACAATGATAGGAAAATGTGGCGAGTTATTCGTGTGCAACCTGCATCATCATCATTATTATTATTATTATTGTTGCTGGCATCGTTAAGCATTTTCGAGAGGCAGGTTAAGAAGAACATTAAACAAAATATGGTGTAGAAACATAATCAAAAGAAAATGTAAAAACTATATATTCCGTGTGCTATATTTCTAGCATCCATTAGTTACTGTCAGATCGCTATCAGTCTACAAGAAAAAAAATATTATGGAATATCGATCTTCTCTGTGGGATTTTGTTATTGTTGCACCTTGAATGGTACACCACCACCGCCACCACCACCATGGTGGTGGTGGCATTATTGGATTGAATGTGAGTAAAGCACAATAGAATCATCATCATCATCCAACAAACACTACATAGTACACACACAGTCATCACAATCAACAACGTGAATTTGATGATGTGGGCACGTTTTTCTCTAAAAAAAAGATGATGGTGTAGCAGGCACGTCCAAACTAGTGTGTATGCTCTCAACATTGCCAGAAATCTTTGTAAAGTTAATTAGTGTGGATGGAAAAAGGTTTATTTTTGGAACAAAAACTCTTGTTTCTGCACAACATGTCCTATGAAAAGTGATTGTGAGAAAAGCACATATATGAAAAATTAATGCTAATAATAAAAGTATAATAATAAACTATAGAATTTCAAGCATTGAATTTTCAAAGACGTTGGATATGGGCATGCTTGTATATATATGCATGTATGTGCTATCGAATTTTAGATTGACAGGCACAAAGACAATGACGAAAGGTGTAGAGTAAAAAAAATACTACTGACTACTTGCCATTTTCACATAGCCCAGACCTTTACACAATTTACTTGCGTAGCATTGAAACGACTCTGATGTGTTATTTTTTTTACCTACCACTACAAACTTCAGTTTTTGCCTAATGCTTTGGAATGGTCTCCTATGCTCTCTTTCCATCACACACACTTGCCATTATCTTACCTCTTTGACTTTGAGTTGCTGCTGCTGATGCTGCCACAGCGTCTGTTTTTTTTGTTGGTTGAAAAGATTTGCTTGGCTTTGCACAAAATTACAATTGCTAAGCCAACTAGCCTTGCCTTCTCGTCGCATTTTCCCCGTCTCCTACTATAAGTCTATTATGATATGATTACTAAAAGCCAAGTAGGATGATGAGCATGCACTCATGATAGAGAAAAAATGGTGACGACGAGCACACAGCATTGGTGTATATATACACTTTGTACTGGCGTACTTTGATGGAAAGTCTCAATCATGCTACTTTTCTCAAGTTTTACCACGGAAAAATAGAGGCAGCATTTTGTGGCTCATTTCCTCTCCTTTCTCTCTTTTTTTTCTCTCTCACTAACAATCTCACTCTCTCGCACACACACACACTTTCATACATCAAACATACATTACTCAGTACAATATAAAGTGCTCTCAACGAAGCGAATGAGCTCCTGACGACGCAACCAACGATGATGGTAGTGATACAAGGGAGAAAAGGGCGTGCAAGAGAGCGAGAGAGAGAGAGAGAAAAAAAGTCATAAAACGTGACTTTAGCTAGTGTTTTCAATTGTGCCTGCAAGATTAGTTCAAAAAGCTTGTCGTCATAAAAGTTGAAGTTAATTTCCAACAAAGTACATACTTACCTACGTACATACTATATAATGTGTACTTGTATGTTTTAATATATTGTAGCTAGACTTTTTGCAATATTCTCGTTTCTCCAATTTTTGTCAACCTTTTCGAGTTTGTAGCACAAAGAGAAAGATACAAAAGTATATAAATTACGAAATAAATAAAAAAAGACGAGAAATGTCAGTCCTACTGTAAGTACTATGGCAAGTATAGTTAAAAGAGTGGCGGTGTGGACTAAAATAATATAATGAGAAAAATGCTTAGGTATACATACTTTTTTAAATAAAAAAACTTAATATTTTCTTCCAGTAATTTCTAATTTTACTTTTAATGCATATTATTTCTGGAAGGCATTCGTAATTATGTATATAAATTCAACATTGGAAAAAATCCAATGACGTGCTCAGTCAAAAAAACCATGCGTAACTTTTTTTCATTAAAAACTAAGGCATTTCTTTCTTTCTTTCTTTTTTTTCGAGATGCGTCATCTTATTTGTCGTCATAGTTAAGTATGCAAAGAAAACGAAAGTAATTACAAATTACGATCACTGTTATTTTTATTTGATATTGCATTTAGCTATACGAATTATTTTATTTGAACGAGCAAAACAGCAAGTACATTTGGTCTGGCAACTCTGCTTTTTGCTTGGGCGTATGAATGCACAAACAACGCCAAAAAAAAGTCTGCTGCTGCTCTGCGTTAGTTTTTTTGTATGCTTACCTAGTTGGAAATGAAGTGTGTTGAGATGATGATGATGTCCTTCAGTTAATTAATTTCGTCTGGTGGTGTGCAACAGACCAGAAGTGTTGATGTGATATTGCTTTTGCTTTCTGCTGATGATGCTGTTCACTGACTGAATAACAATAATAATTACATTACTATTATTATTATTATCATTTCCGTCCTTGGCCTTCTCATAATAGTATTATTATTACTAGTACTACTGAACTTGTAGTAGTAGTAGTAGTAGCTTATAAGACATACTTATTAATTGACTGATTTTTTTTGCTAGTGCCGTTATTAACAGCATTATTATTTTGCCTTTTACGTATTGCTAGGTTTAGTAGTATCGTATTTACTTATCATTTAATGTGCTAGAAATTGCTTAGTTTGCCCCTATTAACTGCTTTATTCCTCATCATAACAGCAGCAGTTCGTCTCGCTTTTCAATGCTTGTCTCAACAAGCGTTGTTGTTGTTCTAGTGTGAAAATGCAAATGCCGACACATTTTTACCAGTACTCTGACACTACAAACATCTGTCTCTGCTTAACGATGACTACCCATGTTTAATATTGACACAGACATCAATTATTATTCCGACCATGATTGAATTACCGACATGTACTGAAAATAATGAAAACACGGACGTTACCTTTAATGTTTCTCTTCATATAATTGCTATTACAGAAGCCGCTCTACGACGACAAGCCCTATTTCCGAAGGAGGTTCAACCTTGTCTTTCATCAAAATTACTTCCGCGGTAGCCCCGTTTTCCCCTTCGTATAATTTTTCAAAATCTTTAGTACAGGAAACAACAACGGAAGGCCCAGCAGTAATAGGGAGTGCTTCTCGTAACTTAGGAGGCAGGTGAGTATCCGTATTTTGCTGAAAGCTACACAGCAATCAAGCACAAATTATAGCTTGGCAAAATGCTTGCCTCTGTATGTATGCATGTATGTATCTATGAACATATGTATGTCTATATTAACCACTACGTAGCTATCTATACGTGCATAAATAGTTAAGCAAGGTGAATCAAAATAGGTGCAACACATCTTTCAATCTTGTCAATTAGTACAGTTAAGTATAATGCGTTGTATTTGTATTATGAGAAACTCTTGAAATACTCTGTTGGACTAACAACAACATCGCATCGTCGCCATCATATCGTCACAACCGGCTGTCCCACTTTTACCTATTCTTTTTTAACTTTATTACTCCATTTTTTATGTTACTGCTGCTACTCTACTCGTTTTTCCAACATTTTTACGATTTTTCTCTCTCTCTCTCGAAATAGAGTACCATTTTCTGTACATGGGCGTGTGTTTGTTTGCTTTACATATATATACACACACACATATATATGCATATATATATATATATATATATATATATATATATATATATATGCATATATA
>JAHZMT010004718.1:0-15905 GCA_027743785.1 Sinhomidia bicolor | reverse complement strand
ACTCAATATACCTACCCAGATTAAATGACAAATACTCGTAAATGATACTGGTGACAAGCATTATAAAGTATTTATAGCCAATAATATAACCTTCTAAACTAGATACTATTTCACTGTTCCTTGTTATATTTAGCATTTTCGGAAGTGGGGTAACAGGAAGTATTCAAGATAATGTACTTTCATGTAATGTACCATGTATTTATTAGTCAAGCCAAAGGCAAAGTATTCAATTTAATCATTAGCAAACATATGTAGGTAGCTATTTTAGTTCCCACACCGTAATATTTGACATCAAGTATGGGTAGGTTTTTTCAAATTAACTGAATGAATTATATTATACAGATGCATAGTTCATTGTATATGTATCTGTACGATTATCATAATACAAAAATTTGTCGAATAAAATCTTTTTTATTTCGACCTTTTGAAGTGAAAATAAACATTCTACAAACCTTGTTCTAAACTTCGAAACGGGGTTACTTGACAGCTTAAAAAAGATCTTAGGAATATCTTTTAAAATACTTTCACCCATATGTATGACGTTTAAGACGGCTTTGCTGTTGATGACGGAATAATGATAAAGAATACTGAGCTAAACATTGTTGTAAGAAAAAAAGACTTTTTTGAAAGCCAAAGGGATTTTGAGACTGTATATAGCTTTCCCTTTTATAACCACTTTGTGCGTGGTAACGAAATGTATCCGCTTTTCTGTCCATTCAAGCGATGGAATCAAATGAAAAATGAAACTAGTACGTAGGTAGTAGTATCACCCACGTCATACACCTGTTTCAACAAAACTTTAACAAGTTTTCTTTCCTATCTACTATTTATCTATACTCTATACGTTGTAAATGTTTTTCACAAAAGTAGTTTTTGTAGTTTTTACAACTCGCAACTTTTTTCTCCCGTTTAATATCACATGATCCGTAAAAGTGTTCGACATTTCATTTAAGTTTAAACATACACTTTTTGGGGAAAAAATAAATCCAAAAATAGTCATGTTTCGCCCCAGTACTTTCTCCCGAAAATAAAACATGCGTGTGTACATAAATAAAATCATACTACTCAGGCGTGTTATTCTACATAGAGCTACTTACGTACGTGCCAATACCAATAAGCGTGTTCAAAAAAAAACTTCAAAATATTTTTAGTTCGTCTGTCTTCTCGTTAGAACCAAAAGCGTTTTCTCTTCCACTTTCGTCATAATTCCCAGTGGGAAATACGTCTGTTGTGCATCTATCCCAATAAACCTAGTAAAGAGATTTATCCTCAATTTTTCTCTCAACTTATCGCACCACATAACGTCTATCTTTTTCGTCCCTGCGTTTCCCTCTCTGCGCCTTGTTGTTTTCTAGTTACAGCAACCAATCGTTTTTATTCTGCCTTCCAATATGCCTTCGTTATAATAATCCTGTTGGCATAAGTGAAAATGAGAAAAAGACGCTCCATGATTGAGTTTATCCTGAACTAGATTTTTTTTACTTTCTTCATTCTAAGCACCAACTGTTTTATAACTGACGAGTTTCTTGAACTAACAGATGGGGTTTCTGAAATCTATGCCATTTGAGAGGAATAGAGAAAGTGTAAGTTTTACCAATTGTGTGCTAATTTTTGTTTACAGTAATGGAGCACAGCAAAATCTAAGATTTTGCCCAGCTAGCAATAATAATAATAACTATCAGTCTACATTCTGTAGTAGTAGTACCACACCAAAAAGAAGGCGGAGAGACCTTTTTACTAGTGACAGGCACATCTCCTATTTTATAGCTTGGTTAGTCCCTGTATCCGTTGATGCGAAAGAAGATAGAATTTAAGTATATTTTTTTCTTGTTTTGCTGGCCTACTTATGTCTACGTTCAGCCCTGTCCTTTCTTTCTGCGAGACGGGTACTAATAGTATTTAAGGTAGATGTTCTCTTACTTCCAAAAGTATAGCAAGGCAGCCATTTTTGCTTTCTTCATGTATTCCTAATTTCTACTCAACTCTCTGGTAATATTTCCTCAAGTACATTGAAATGAGCAGGACGTGGACGTAGTAATGAATTGTATAATGCTACATAATTTATCATCAATTCTTTTGTAAATTAATGACTTCTTTCTGCTTGACAGTTTCAAAGAAAAAAAATCAAAGAAAACTTGAATAGATGATGATGAATTTATTAAAATTAACGAACGAAATATACTAATGTACTTGTTCAAAGAAGAAAGTCCTTATATCGTCATCATGATATTGCTTTGTGTTGTGAACTTTCCTCGCTGCTCTTCACTTGGTAGTAGTATAGGTGAGTTACTCACTTTTCCTCCGAAAGCGATTGTACATAACTTGTAAGTTAAGTTATATAAAAAAATGATGTATGTATGTACTCCACTTTTATAATAATAATAATGAGCAATGCTTACATAAGGAATTCCTACTTTCGCTTTTTAAATATGCATTGTGAAATGTACCATGGATCAAACATTCTTTACAAGAGGGTATGGTTTACTTAAGTACTTATCAACTCAGCCACATAATAGCACATCTCAGAAAAAGGCTTTGATGATGACGAAACTTTAAATATAAAGATATTTTATGTTCAAGCCAAATTAGAAAGCATTTTTTTCTTATTATAATTAAAATGTTCCGTGTAAATGCATTCATGATATTTAATTAAGGGTGCCAGGTGCTTACTTTTGATTTCTTTCCATCCAATTACCAGCAAATATATACATATGCATGAAATGTTTCTTGCCAGTAGTGCTAGCATTATAACTGAAACTAGGTCATGCATAAGTAATACTTTAAATAATGAACCGCCACTTTCCAGAAATTACTTTGTGTTATTACAACCTTATATTCTAAATATTCAAAAAAGCCCAAAACAAAGGAAAAGTAGGCAGAACGAGAAAATAAAAAAATCTGGCAATTTTAGCAACCCAGAATAAAATGACTTTTCCTAAAAGTATTTGATAAACAATTGTATAATATTTGACAGAAGTTTCGCATCAACATCGCAGCTTCAAAGTTTTTTTGAGTTACTTAATGATAAAACGAACTGTAGTAAACTCGTCTTGCTTTTTGCAGCAGTAGTGCGCAGAGTTTCATTTAACGTTCTTTAAATTACTTGTAAGAGTTTGCAACATTGACCATCAACCGAGTCTGCTAATTAATGACACACTGCGTGACCAAGACATGAGATGAGAAAGTACATACGAAGAGAGAGAGAGAGAGGCTTATTTTTGGGTGGAAAGACTTGACAAGTAAACAAGATATTGGCAAAAGTACATTTTTCCAGCTACAGATGTTTCAGCTCGAAAAACTTTAAGCTATGTACTACTTTTTCATGTCTTTTAGGAAACTAGAAACCCATTAAGCTTACTGATTAAATTGAGAACTCATAAAGTTACTTTGTGAGCATTATGTTGCCTTTATTTTGAGCGATGGTCCTACTTTGTGATTTTTAAACTAATCAGAGCGAGACATATATAAACTTACCCGTAAGTATATAGTTTTCCTGGTTTTGTAAGATAACATGCCTAATAAAGCAAGGTCACAAGATTAAGAATATTTTGTTGTTTTTTTGTTTAGTTTACATGCGATTTTGATTTCCATTTACCATTGTTGTACCTCTGTTTATAACCACAACCAGAATATGTACAGTACTGAAAACGTTTGGTCTTTTAAACACGGTTCAGGTAGTAAATCACGTTTCCTCGAATGTACTTCTTGCCCTTTTTAGAATCCGTATCAGACATAAATAACACAAAGTGAAATTATTTGTATAGCATTTTGAACTTTGCTTGTATTTTTTTAGTTTAAAAAGAAACAATCCAGCATATATGCTAAGTGATAAAGCAACTTATTATTTTAACGTCTTTCTGTCTGTCAGTTGATTACTCAAGTTCAGTTGCCTATTTGAATTTTTGTTGCATCATTCGATGCTTCCACTAACTGTGGTGAGAATAATAATTACACGGTCAACGCCAAGTAAAAGGAACAGTTGCGATTTTATCATGTACCTATTAAGGAATTATGTACTTTACTTCGTCACTTGTTTACATTAGCTTGCTGGGCTTATTTTGGAAAGCAAATGTGATTTTATTTGTTTAAATAACACTAGCTCAAACGGGAAATGAGGAGGAAACTGATACATACATAAATAATAATAATAATAATATACCCACGTAATGTGTGTATATAATGCCTATTTTCTTCCTTTTATGTCGAGAGCACCATTTTCCTTGTAACAGTTTTACCAGAATAGGTTCATTTTCCTGTCTACGAGTTTGCAAAAAGCCGACGAAGGGACTCTGCCTTGAACATACACAAAAACAGACGACCCTGGTGTTGGCGGGGAGCCAAGAAAATGGAATGTGCAAAGCTATAGAAAGAAGCATGAAATGCATATACAATACATATCAAGGAAATGGGAAGGGCACTGCACTGCATCATTGAATGGGCACAGAAGAAAAAAAAGGAGAAGGGAAAAGCATCATCAAAACTGGAGTCGGAACAGAAAGGGAAAACATTTTGTTAGAGTAAGTTCAAAGAGAAAGATGTGAAATGCATATAAGTATATAGACGTTGAGATTGAGAGTAACCGAACAAGATAAAAAAATGATGGTGAATGTATGTATAAATGGTATACATGTATGTGTATATATTAATAGACAGAAAAGATAAAGTTTAATACATATTTATATCCACTTGGGTTTATCACGTTTTTTCTCTCGTTTTCCCTATACTACTACTACAATACTTATACTATTAAAGTTACTCTGCGGACAAGAATAAGTGCTACTACACTGACAGTGCTTTTTTACTTTGCATATTTGCATCCGTATCTTGCCAGCCAATATTCAAATTAAGAACGATGATGTGGCCCACCATCATAAAGATCTTTCTTTTGGCTATATACATTTGTCTGTGAAAGCAAAGCAAAAGTGAAAGCAACAGAGGGAATATGTATGTAAACTAAACTAAAGAGCTAATGAGAAAATGAGATGAGGGGATAGTATCACTATTTATAATCCTTCGTACTCGTACACTTACGCATGCATATAGTTGGTAAATTATAAGTAAACGTTTAATTTCAGATTGGTATAAAAGGGGGAAAAATGTATGCATACGATGGGTTGCGGAGTATCGAATTTACCTTTACAATTTCATGCTAACTAGAACAATCAGTATTTTTCTGGGCAAACAATAATTAATATTTGTGGTGTCACATTGTGATCATGATGGCCACATTAAACATTACAGGCTTTCTCTCTCTCTGTTTCCCAATGTCCACCGTCAAATATGACCAACCATCCACATGCAACAATTATGAAAAAAATTACGAAAATACTTGCGTGCATTTCTTTTCATCGATCAGGTAGAATGCATGAGCATTATTCTGACTTGACACACGGCTTCTCGTCAAGTGATTTTATGCCATTCATTAATAGTATGATTGTTACTAAAAAAAGAAGGGGCAAATCGATACCGCAAATAACTATTCCCTGTTTGTTTACGACATGGGAACGTATAGATACATATTAAGATGTAATCGTAAATTGACAATTACAAATGGATTGATTGTGCACATGTCTATACTATTTTCTCTGTACGTGCATCTCAAACTTTAATCATAGTGCTTCTTCAGACAAGCATATATTTGTA
This sequence comes from Sinhomidia bicolor, assembly GCA_027743785.1. Lineage (NCBI taxonomy): Eukaryota > Metazoa > Arthropoda > Collembola > Entomobryomorpha > Entomobryidae > Sinhomidia > Sinhomidia bicolor. The sequence goes on along the minus strand of JAHZMT010004718.1, from coordinate 10,262 downwards.
TACCCAAAAATAAACTGAAAATATGCTATCATACCTTACATATCATGTTTGTCTGTGTTCAAAAACATACGCCTTTCCCTTTTGAAAGTACAGGAGAAACTGTAGACTTACTTACAAGCTTTCATGCAAATATGTACATAAGCAATATCAGTGGCATGGCCATCATGGAAGTAGCTAGCAGTCTCTAACTTAATTACATTAGGGTTTTGGAAAGCACTTTTGGGAAGCGCATTTAATATTGCAAGAAGAACACATATACCTACATGCACATGTTATATTATATATGTAGTGTGTTGCTTCTCCACAACTCCAGTTCAGGAAATTAAATAAAGCGCAGCGCAATGATTGTGTAAGATTATCAGCCACTGCAACTGACGAGTCGTATACTAACATTATATACCTACTTACATTACAGAACTATTACATTACATATGTATGTAGTACATTGCTATTTTTCATATTCTTATTGGTTAAAAAAACGTACCTGATCAAAATTGCTCAGCGGTGAAGGATTATTGTTCGGCATTTTGTTGCTTTTTACACTTCCTGTTTTAAACATTTTACTCTGCTGATGGTGGTGAGAGCGCATTGAGCCATGCTTACTCATTTATTTGGCGATAAATGTTTACGATCAGTTCCTTCTAATAGTTTGACCGATGTTCCAAATCCTTGACTATTGAATTATTACAAAACTGTAATTATTGTAGTATTTGTCCATGGAAAAAAATGCTTCGCTGTTCACTACATACATGGTTATTCACCAAGCCAAAAGTTATTTATATATCAGCACATCGGATCAGTCAGATTATAGACCAAAATGCGAGGTATTCATAACTCGTCTATTATTGCAGTAACGAAAAGGTAGCCCCAATATTTCATAACCACAAATTCCTAAGCAGCTTACAGGACATTCTTGATTAGCAGTGGTGAGTGGGACATATAAAAAATGGTCTTAGTTAATCATAGGTTTTGGATTTATGTATATCAATAATTATAATTATCGCAGTTCTCATATATGTGATACGTAAAATTCTGTTAGTCACTGTATGCCTACTTGTCTCTATGAAAAACAAAACAAAGAGAAAGTCAGTATGACAGTTCGGTATATTTATACTGTATAAGCAGCAAAACCACACAATGAGAAGACAGGCTGATTCTATTATATTATATTCCACACAAAAAGTAAGTATCCTTTCGTTCTCGTTCTGCTTTTAACAACGGTAGCGGTACGCTTTTTAACCCAATTGCCACATGTACGCAGGTTTCAGAATAACGATTCGGTATAGTAATAAAATGGCCAATATAACTTTGACTCTTTTTTAGTTAATAATGATTTTTTCCATTATTGTTTAACATTTTATTTATTATTTTAAGAGAGCACACAAGAATTGAATATTAACACAAGAAGGTTATATACGTCTTAAAAGGTGAATTCCCTGATAATAACGATGATGATGATGATGTTGAGAATAGAGCACAGACAAACGGTAATTCAATTAGGCGTCTTCATCGCATTCATTAGGGAATAGTCTGCGGAAGTACGGTGTGCACTATATTACCCACGTTGTTATTATTATTATTATAGGCTTTTCACTGAGACGAGAGAATATTGAATAGATGTCGTACACACGTTCCCTTCTGTGTCTTGCACACTATTTTACCGTTTCCTATCTTCTTTCGTTCTGCTATCTATTGTTTAGGTGGTGGTGGACACGCTTCTAAACTTGCCGGCTTTCTTTTTTTATGTGCAAGCAGACCAGCACAAATTACTGTTTTCCCCTTTTCTCCGGGTATTCTTTTCCCAGCAATAATTCAACTGGTATACTTGAGCACAACAACAGTCAATTATTTTGTTCGTCACGACTTTCTCGTAAAATATTATAGGAAACAGGAGCAAACCTACAACAACAGTGACCTTTCCTAGTTTGTAAAAACGCACGTGTCTTTTATCCTTGTTGTTTTGCGGTGAACTCCTTCTTGTAAAATTAACTCTGTCCAAAAATCTTCAATTTATTTATGGGCAATAAAGTTTTGATATTGTTTTTGGTGGCAGATTGAATAAAAATTGCTATTAGTACGTCAGTGCCAACTTTTGAGAAAGTAAATGGCACTAATTTTGTTAGATGCTTATTATGTTTTCGCTTTATTTACGACTAATGTTTGGTGGTGACGTGCTCATGTTTTCTTGACGTAAAAGATCTTCTTTCCTGTTTACCTCAGTTTTTTTAGAACTGAGACTCTACTTGGCTTCATACGCTTCATTTCCATTCAAGTTTAAAAGACGGGTAAACGCACCCGGTTGATTAAATCCAAGTATATTTCTAAAGTAGTCGTGCACTATTTTGAATTACTTGCTGGGTTGTGACCACGTACCTTTTTTCAAAAAGTACATTGTAGAAAAGGTAAAAACATAAAAAGTTTGTGAAAAAGAAAAGCTATCTCTTTTCAAATATCTTCAATTTTTGCCATTCACTCAGTCAAAACATGATACCACAACTTGAAATTATTTTGTGGAGAAACTCTTGCTCTCTCTTTCTTCCGTTTTCTCTCTTTTTTCACTCTTTTGCTTCCTTGTTATTTTTCTTGCAACGACTGTAGTAAACCAAGTGTTTTACTTTTTTCCTTTGTACTTGCATTTAAAGCGATGGAAAATAATAAAATTCCCATAAAAAAGAAAAGAAAATGTTATTGCTTCTTTCAACTACTACTTTTCTGAAATTATTATGGGCCGACAAAAAAGGAACACGTCCACACTTTCACAGTGTGCATGGTAGTAAACTTGGAAAAGATGTGAAGCGGGCGAAACCAAAACTCATACTGGTTTTCGGAGGACCAGCCCTGCTCAACTAAACCAAGTCAGTCAGTCAGTCAGCCTTTTATTTTATAGAGCTAGAGCTTCGTGCTGCTCAGTCTTTTACGCTAGTATTTCTGTACACAAGTGAACGAAAGAAAAGAGGATGTGAAAAAGGACGAGCTTGGGTTAGACCAATGGGTTGAGTACATGTGGTATACACATCTAAATACCTACCTACCTACACAACGGAATAGTATATAAACAACCTAGTAGCACTAAAAGTATACGAACTGGGTCACAGGAAACAAAGGAATATGCTCACTGTAAAAATATTTGGTAGAAAATTACAGTGGAACATAAATACATCTCGATTGTTAAAACTCTAGAGAAAGTCAAGAGGTATGATTGAAAAGTTGCTGTGTTGAGCTTGTGTTAAAAAATTTAATGAAATTTTATTATTAAGAAAAACGTGAAAAGTAAAAAAATCAAACGTGTACGTAAGCGATCAACACGACGTAATAATATAAGGGTTCGTTCTTTTCAGCACACAGCGAGCCGAAAATGGAAAGAGTTTTAGTTTTTTTTGAGCAAGCAAGCACTTTCTTCTATACTTTCACATTTTTTATCATTTCCACACTGTACTACACCATATATGCTTACTACAATGAGAAGTGAGAGTTGGTTAACAGCAGCAGCAGCAGCAGCACAAGCTTGAAGCACTATCAAGGCTGTGTAGTAGTAGTAGAGTGAGCAGCAGCAGCGTTTTACTACAGGAAAAGAAAAAAAGAACTCTTTTTTACTACGATGAGAGCAAACACGGACATAGAACGTTTCCTTCTTTTTTTTAAAAAAAAGAAATCTTTATTTGCATGAAAAGGAGAAAAGTATATAGCAGCAGAGTAATAAAATGATATGCATTTTTTCTTGTTTTCTCCCAACATTTATCCCATTGCAGCAGTGATGCAGTTTTAGAGAGAAAAAAGTACAAAGAAAAAAAATAGGATTTGTTGATAAGGACAGCTCGTATTTTTTCTTGTTAAGCCTGTAATGTGCAATGTATATGGTAATCCGAGGTGTGCGCTTTTCTAAATTCAAAAGTTTATATGTATATGGAGGCTTTTCTGGAATCTGTATGTTATGTTGATAGTCCACATGATAAACAGTGTACTGTTTTGATGAGACGGCTATTCGTAAAAAGAGAATGAGCAGAGGCTTTTTTGGGAGCTTGATGAAATTATTATTATATGCAGTCCTAATTTTTTTTTTAGTTTTCATCAATTTGAGCTAGAATTCGTTGATAATATAATTCATTTTAATACCCACGTCTTGAAAACTTTGTTTGCACTTTTTTGAAATTTAAACGGGGTATTTATGCATAATTACTAGTTTACAGCAGGCGTGTAGTAGTCCATTTTACTAACAAAAAATTGTAAAATTTAACTGTTTAATGTAATGTGCAGTAACAAACTTTGACAATGGGTATTATACGTTCTAAAAGAAAAATTTCCTGGTGATGATGGTGGTGATATAGTTATATCATCGTGTTTAATTTTTCCATTATAAAAACTTTAACACATAACATGAGCCTACTTTAAGTAAATGTGACATTATCTTGAAGTGTCTCCAACACCATGTCATTTCCTACCAACATTTCCTTGACGGTGATGAAAGTGAAAGGTGGTGCTTCCTGTATTATTTCCATGCAAAGCAGCCTTCATTTGTCTTTTGTCTCAAAGAAATGTATACATAATGAGAAGTTTAAAATTCAAGAGCTTGTGATGATGATGATAATGGTGTCATTGTTATTACAATTTAACACAACAGCTCTTCCTATATTGTTATAATGATTCTTTTATAAACTAGCATATATAAATATGAAATTATATTAAAAACTAAAATTTCGAAACAAAAAGTATTTCAAGCAGAGATCTGCTGCCTCTTACACACATCCACTGTAATGGAAATGACAATGGTTAAATAAAGTGCTATTATTATCATTGTGCTGCGTTCCACAAAAAGCAGTCACATAAACACGGATGGTAAATAAATACATCTCATAACATAACCATTTATTTGTACGACTGCATTATACTGAATATAACAGCAGACAAATACCAACCATCTAATAAAGATGTATTCACGTATACAGTAAAAAATGAAGGTTTAAATGGAAGAAGAAAAAAACTCAGAAAGAACAAAAATGAAGCTGCAGGCAAAATGAAAAGAAAAGAAAAAAGAAAAAAAAGTATTTCAGAGTTTTATCATACTTTTTGATCCAACATAGTTGCTGAGGGCTGTTTCATAAGGAATTCGAAAAGTCCAGCAAGATATACCATACCACTACACTACTTACTCTGGTATTTTAGTGGCATTACTCGAAAAGCGCATATTTTGTAGGGTCGCACAACCACTACTTGGAGAACAAGTTGTATGTAGATATATAGCTGTTAACAATATTAAGAAATGCTTTGTATGGTTGCATGTATGCGTAAAATAAATATACATATATGTGTAACGCAAAGTGTGTATTTATAGCCAACAGGATAAAGAGAGAGAAATGTTGAGTTGTTTTCTTATAACAAGAGTAATAATGGGTCGTTGTCTGGTCTGGAATAATAAGGAAAACTTTTCCATTGTGCTTGATGATGATGATGACTACAATGATCAAACCAATGCAATACAGCGCAACAATGGATTGTCTTCTTCTTGTTGAAAAAGAAAACTCGGAGCCACAGCACAAAATGGCAAAATTGAGAGCATTATTGTGTGAGACTACAATAAAGTACAACAGTGGGACCTTTTTGAGCTTTTTGGTCTCTGGACTTGTCTTAGAGCTTGCCACCACCACCGCACCACCACTACTACATCTGCTTCTACTGCAAAAGCCTTCACAAATGCTCCACTCCTCGCAACAACAAGCCCACTTTACGCATTCAGCAAGCAGAGCATGTCTGCCTACTTCGGATGGGTTAATATATATAATACATGCATACCACCACTGCAGTGAAAGAAGCAGCAGTAGTAGTTGTAGCTGTTCTACTGGATATTTCCGGAGGAGAGGAGTGGCGGAGGAGAAAGAAACGACATACCTATACAAATAACCGTTTCGTTCTTTCAGACCCGGCAAGTTCCATGGCGCGTAGTTGTAGTATAGTGTTGGGTGATGCTATAAATATGATGATGATGCTAGAAAAAGGAGAAAGTGGCGAATGCTTATTATTAAGGTTTATCAATGCTCTTGTTATTAAGTGCATGTAGCTAAAACTGAAAATTTCCCCTTATTTTTTTTACTTAGTTTGTTCAATGTAAAGATGCAAGAAGTGTGTGCTGGTGGCATGTTTAAGTGTGTGTGCTGTATACGTATAAAAAAGAGTTTCATGCCATTTTTCGTGGTATTTTACTACTGGTCTGTCTTTGCGTACCAAGCTAGTGGTGAGAATAAAGTATATATAGGTAGGTATTTGTAGTAGAAATACAGAAAGGCTTGCATACAGTCGCATTTACCTACAACAGCAAAATATTATAGAGAAACGAGGGTTGATGTTGGCCAACACCAAAAATTCATGCATGTATTTCACACGCTCGCACATGGTTTGGTTGGGAGAGTCACTGCGGACTTTTCTCTCTTCCACGAGAGCTATACCATTATGCTGTACAAGATAGATAACTAAGGAAAGAGAAAGAGAGAGAGAGAAATGCCAGTAAAAGGGAAAAGTGAAACGAACACATGTGCTTTTCCTTTTGCTTGGTTGGATGAAATAGTTGGTTGAATAAAAACCAATGTTCTTGGCATAAGCTGTTAAACGTTGTTATAAGGAGAGAGAAAAAACAGACTTTATATATTATACTATGTACGCACGAACGAAAAACACTTTTCTCTTCGTTCAACTCGCTTTCTCCATCTGATCAATAGTACACTTTCAGGGGTAAAAAGAGGCATTGATTTTCCTCTAGTATTATATAACGTTTCCTCTTCCTCGTTTACTTTATGTGGTTAGTTAGCTGGGCATATTTTTATGATCTGAAACTGTGTGTGTGTTTACTATATATAAACGAAAAAGAGCATTGTGTTTGTCTTAGCTGCATGCAATTATTGTCAGTTTTTCTTTAACCGTGCGAGGAGAACTAGAAGCAGGCTGGGTGAGATACCAGCTCAGTCATATGTAAAGAAAGAACATGTTCACAAAACTGAGTAGAATTTTCCGAAACCTTTACATCCACACGTTGGTAGAACCTATAACTATAGAGCAACAAGGAACTCTTTGCTTTTTACTCTGATTTTTATCCAAAATAAACTGGATAAATGCATGTAATGTGCGTCTGTGTGGTTTCCACTTTAGCATCACGTCGGCTGAAACTTTCACAGTTTCAGTGTATAAGAAAGGAGTATATTATGTATAGTACTTATGTGACAACAGGAGTGGTGTCTTATATAAACTTGCATGCAGGATATTTTTTTAATGTTTCAGCTTGGTCAATCACTCCATCATTTTTATATCAGAGTTACCCTACATGATATAAATACAATAACACACTTGCGGTTTATCCTTATCTCTGAACAAGCTATAAATGCTTTATTTTTCCTCCTTTTATTTTGCACGTACGCTTCTTCTCATTTCACCAGGGTCTTTTGTTGAGTGTATATATCGGATCAGATAGTTTTTTAAGGTTTCATTTCAGCCGAAAATGAGTGTTTTGCTTTCACCTTTGTTGTGTTATGTTCGTCGTTATGATCGATTGATTCATGCATTTTTTATTGTATAATCAAATCGAAAACATATAAATGTAATATATTTATGCATGAGATAAGTAGATGGCATGTACTTACTTTCCACCTTGTAATCATGGAGTGGTATAGTGGGTGGAAAACTACCATCAAAGACTTTTATTGGAAAGTTGTGTCGATCGCACTTTTTTGTAGGATAGATTTGCATGGAATTTTGATAAGCAGGAAGAAATGTCATTTTCAAACAAGAGAAGAATGGAATACCGGGCTTTTTTAGCTTGTTGTCGCTTGTTTGTGAAATATGCAATCATCTACAATGCAGTATTGAAAAATTGCCGATGTAGACACAAAGTCAATGGATAAAAAGCACAATGTGTGCTTAACTGCAAGAAACTAGAACGTTCAATTCGCCCTGCCTCTGCGGTACTACCACCACGACCACCGCATTGTCAAATGCGTATATATAAACTCGATTAAGACAACCTCTATGAATACCTCATATTATACACATTACCATTACCAATAAAAGCTAAATGGATGTAGAATACTGATGTCAGCTCGTAGTATGTCAGGAATTTTACTTCTCCCACTTTTTGCATGCTATGAGCTGTTTTCAAGCTGACAATAACAACAGCGTATAAAGATGATTTGGTGTAATTGTATTATTGATTGAAATATATTCGGAGATGATAGAAAAATGGAAAAGGGGAACTACCACATTTTAAGAGTCTGTACGAAATGGTCTCTCTGAAATGGTATAAATTGTGCTTTGAAGCTGAAAATGAGGATTTTATAGGGTCTGTGGGGAATTTCAATGTATCCTATCAACATGCCTAGACGATGAATAAATGGAGTTCCAGATTGCCAAATGAGCAGAGAAATATAACTCTTGCCTTTTTACATTTTTCTTAACAAAAATACACCAAAAAATGTTCAATATGTTGACAATCAATAATTTTATTAATGTGAATCTGAACTGAAATTCCAGGAGGAATGGCAAAATCTGAATAGGCTAGGCCACAAATTTAATAAATATAAAAAATACTACATTTTTTGCTAGTTTAATTATCTGAATTTTTGTACAAGTTTCAACGTATCTTATAAGGTTATCTCTATACAAATAAAAAATGATATGTATAGCTAAGCTTCTACTCAGAATTCCAATTTTCGTGGTTTTAAATTGAATAAAGAAACAAATAGGATGATTCTGCATATTCCAAAAAAATCAGTGTTAGAATAAAACATAATGTATACAATGTATATACTTATTCAGTAGATTCTGTTTAGTCAGACAACATTACAACTGCATACATAACATTTTCCTGTCAAATCAAATCATTTTAATATGTACCAACAAACTGAACAGACTCATGTATTATAAGGATAAACACTCCGTTAACATCTTGATTTTATATGGACAAAAAATGTATGTGCTCTTGTGCTTGTGTGTCTGTAGTCTGTACTCCTTTTAGTTAGATGCAAGTGATAGAAAAAAAATTGTAAGAATAGAACAGAAAGCGGGTTTTCATCATCACCATTTCCATTTCATAGCTCTGAAAGCTTCCCTTTCGTATCATAGCCGTTTAGACTTGCAACTTTTTACATGAAAAAAGTGATTATGTATGCGTCTTACTCACAGGTTGAGTCACGATAAGAATGCATCTTGTATGTTACAGGATTTGTAAAAATCGCGGATCATGTACTGTAACAAAATATTCCCAATAGTGTTACAGGAAGCTTACAAAAATGTCAGTACATTTTGTACAAGTCCGGCAACATATTCTCTCTCACCAGTCAAACAAGGAGTAATAGATGAGCAAGGCTAGTTAGTATATGACACAATACTAAACTAGTCTGTTTGCTGGCATACAATAATAATGACTATGATTACAAATGAAAACACTTTTTATCTTCTGTCCTGCATATATTCATGTGTACATTTACCTATTCAGCAACTTATTTGTGATATGAAGCTGTGCTTACTTACCTATTACTCTCTTCAACGAGAATGCAGAAACCTGCAAGATAGCCGCATTTTTGCATCCTAATTTTATGAATGTGTAAGGTGCCATTTTGCATTGGAAATGCAAGGCTAATCTGACAGTATGTAAGATTGCTGGGCAAATTCCGAAAGTTTGTGTCGAAAATTTGGGAGATTCGGCTATCTTGCAGTTCTCACGTATACTTTTTAGTACATCAAACTGAAACTCAAGCTGAACACAAGAACACACTGTTGCAGGAACTTTTATTAATTATGTAGGGGCACTTTTTTACAAACTCTTTATTAAGATGCTTAAGTGCCGAATTAAATATTACCAAAATGGTGTAATGTGGAGACGCCACTGATGGATATCAAGCCATGGACATAGGCATATACCTATGTAGATATGTTTCAAAAGTTGGAATAAAGTGAATAATTATTTAACTTGATCTATTGGACATTTAAAAATGCACAGTGAATCAACATGTTTTTTCTATTAATATTTACTTAATAAACTTAACGAGTGAAAATAAATTGCGTTTTCTATGTAAATCTATGTACGTATTGTCTCTACTGACACGATTCATTGTTATTTAGAGGTAACATGATATGTAGAACGTCATGCCGTTTGTAAGATATACATACCTATTTGGATGTGCCATTTATTTAGTACTTATAAAGAAGTTAATTAAACAGGAGAAACGAAACGGTTCGCCGCACACGAAGGAACGAAATCATGAAATTATTATAAACATGATTTG
>JAHZMT010004717.1:0-10148 GCA_027743785.1 Sinhomidia bicolor | reverse complement strand
CTATTTAATGCTTTTTTTTCTTATCATCTAAATAACTGCTACCACTACTAGCATTATTATCATCTTCACACAAACATTTGTTACTCTCGAGATTTTTTTACAACAACTACAACAACAACAACAGCGGAAAAATGATTACTTAACGACGAAAAAAAACAGAAAGAAAAACAAGACGGCGGCATATGGTACACAACAACTGACTGGTTCTTACCATACCATGATAATAATGATAAATAATAGTCATATGAAAATGTAATTCCTCCGAAAACGATCAAGATGATTCATGTCCATGTCCATACTCCTCTAGGAAGGAAGCGAGTGAGAGAGCGCATAAAACTTGCTAGTTCATTCAAATTGAATGATAAATGTCGTCGTGTATAAATATTAATAATAATAATAATTGCTTGGTGCTGTCCCCTTCTTTTCAGAGGGCAGTCAAGTTTAGTTTAGTATGTACTGCTATGAATTTTTCAAAGACACAAACACACATACACATTTCCACCCTGCTACTTTCAAATGTCTTGATAACTTTAACTTTATTTTTTACGGTGAAACAAAAAAAATGCAATTTTGGGGTAAGACGATACAGTAGAAAATATATTTTTTCCTTTTCTCTGCAAGCCCGCCAACATTTAAATACCATCATCATCAGAAGGAATACAGTAGTACTAAAAAAATGCAGACAGAATGCATTATTATTATTATTATTATTATTGCCACAAACAAGAACAAACCTTTTTTTGTTTTAAGTATTATAATTCATTTAATTTAACTATCTTGTATTATACATCACTTTTTTCACAAAAGAATAATCACAAAAAAGCGTTTTTCCCGTAAGTAGCAAAACAGCATATTATTGTAGATTTTAATGGTAAAAAAAGCTAGATCAAGTTTTTAAAAATGAAACTTCAGTTGTTGTTTTTTTGGTATTCAAAAAAAAACTTTGATACGGACGAGCAAGGTTAACAAAACTGTATTAGATTACAGATCTAAATATATATATTTTTTCTTTTTTCTTTTAAAACATATTTTCCACGCCACAGAGATTGATTGATTGATTGATTGATGACAATGTTGTAAATATAACAAAACATACCTACAAAATATTTAAGGAAGAAGAAAAGGTTTATTTCACGGAGACTTTACCCAAAAAAAAGGTGGTGATGATGATGACGACTATGATACATATATATACATATTATATAATGTAATAATGCCAACAAGTCTATGATTAATTCTTTTACCTTCATATAAATAACAAACGATATACTTTTAGCATACAAGCCAATTTTGAAAAAATGGTGGTCCAGATGAATCTCTCTTTAAAAAAAGAAACTATATAAGTAAATGAAAAAAAAATACTGAAGATGATAACTAAACTTTATTTATTCTAATAACTGTGCTATCGATAAGTGTTAACGAAACTCTACTACTACTATTATTATTATTATTACTACTACTACTCTACCGTGCTTAAAAGAATGAAAGCTCGTTGTGCTAAAAAAAGAAATTGATTTTTAAAAGAATTCGCCGCCAGACTAGGTATGTTATTTAATAGAAACATTAGAGACAGATATAATCAGATGATAGCTTAGTAAATAGGAAAGTAAAGTGTATATGGGAATATATCATTATTATTATTATTATTATTAATATTGTTATTGTTATGGTGTTATTATAATGGAATAACTACAAATTTAACTACAAAATGCAAATTGAAAAGGTTTCAAACTACTTGTTCGTTACATAAACATTTATTATGAAAAAAATGAACCACACTATTTCTGGTGAAGGAACGAAAAGTCGTTGAAAAAATAACTATGCAAGTCCAAAAGTGAGATATAAAATATATAAATTCATATTTAAAAGAAAAACTGCTAACTCGGGAAGCTTATTCACAAGGTCGCATTTATGAATGAATGACTGTAGTAAAGGTGCAAGTCTTTTTTTTCATAACTATTTTAAAAAAATACCGTTGTCTATATAGCAAACGGCAAAAAAAGGCCGGGAATTGTGCATTTTGTTTTAGTGTAGTAGCAAAAGGGGAAACAGATAGCCAGACAAACAAATATATATATATGTATGCATATATACATATTTATTTTGTAGGCTTTTGACATCACTGAAGATATTATTGACAAGGTATTTGTAGCAAAAAATACGTAGGCAGAAAGAAGAAGAAAACATATTTTAGAAATAATTTATATTTTAGCAGCAGATGAACAAGCAATTGACATGAGTGAAACGGAGAAATGAACAGAGAAATCAGATTTTAAAAAAGTGATCAAGTTAAATAACAATTTAAAAAAATGATATGTTATGAAGGAAAAATATACAATATAGCATCTATAATATATTATTACTATAACTACAGTTTAAATATATAAATATTTTTTGACGATGAAGAATAATAGGTAGTTGTGTAGGTTATGTGAAAACACTTTCCAATAAGTCTACTTTAAAGAAGTAAGGGTAATTTACTGTTATGTATGTGGAAGGAGATAATGATTAGATAGACAGTTTTAGATAGGTAGAGTAGGTAGGAAGAGCAGTATTCAAAGGAAATATTTAGGATATCACACAATTTTTAAGTACATTCCAAGAACAAACTGTGAACAAATTCATGCTAGATTATTCATCTTCTTGAACGTGCTTCATAAGACAAAAATGATGCGTTGAAGTGGTTGACTTTGACTTGCTTTAAAATAAAGGTTGTTTAGATGACATATTTGGGTTAGGATTTGCAAGCTCTTAATTAAGTCTTATTTGTACAAAGTGTTTCGTAATTGGCAAACCGGTGTTGTTGACGTTACTTTTTGATGTAGGTAGCTTTACATAATCTAACCTTCTACTTTTTGTTTTATTCTTCAAAAAAAAATCTGTCCACTGTTGGACAGCCATATATATGGAGAGAAAGGAAAAACTGAATTTCATGGCATGTGCATACGCGTTATTTGTCATTGTCATGCAATTTAACAAAAGGAGAGAAGAAGAATTAATACTATAATACACAAATTGCGTAGGTCTGTAGCACATCAAAGTTTTAAACTGCACATGTTATTTTTCCCGTCAAATGACTCGTAGTAGACGTCAGAACTTCGGACGGAAAATAATACTGCTTTTCCCCACGCCATGAAATTATATGTAAACAGTGAAAACAAAAAAAATGGTTCATTTCATATTTACACTTTCCCATGTACGCAAATCATTATACTAAATCTCATTATATTCCAGTTTAAAGTTTATCTCGCCAAAGTGAAACGGGAAAATCTACATTGTAAACTGAAACGACAAGGTATAGCAGAGCAGCAGTATATTTGTAGAAGAAAATCCCTTTTGGAAGCTACATAATGTGGGTAACATGAGACAAGTGTAGATGCGATGAAAAATGCAAGATAATCTGAAAGCACAACATTTGATTCTCTCAAGTCTACGCTAAGTACCGGTATACTTAGATTATTACACAACTACTCCCAGATTCTAAATCTTGTAACTGTCGTAATTTTTTAGCATGTACATTTTTTATTGTCAGTCAGGAACCAAACCAATATTGTGAGAAACTATCGTGACGTCTTTCTTCGTCCTCTTTCCCTACACCTAGTTGAATAATCCATTGAAAAGCAAAAAAAAACAAAACAAATATGAACAGCATTCTTGAAAAGTAATAATAATAAGTTACTTTTTACTCAGCTAAAAAAGAATATTAGGTATTGTTGCCTGGCTTTGCTTGCCGACTTTGTTCCTCTCTCTAGCTGCGTATTATGTTGTTGGGCTTTGATGATATTAAAACAGAAAAAAAGAATGGAACGTTGTTGGTAGGCACTCAATAGCGAGAAACCACTTATTTCAATTTACTTTTCCATAAAAGAGTGGCCTCTAGGCCTCTCTTTTCCTTTAAGAATTTACTGATCCGCAGAGCTGTTCTTTTTTGTTTTATCTTTTAATTTTTCACCAGAAATTGCTTTCATGAGTTTCTTTTCAAAAGTGCGAGGATCAACTTGCTGCTTAATTTATTTTTATCGTTGAATGCCTAGTTAAGTTTGAATAAGAAAACGTTTTAAATGTGAATTTGTAATTGGAACAGAGGAACTTATGAAACCAAAAAAATGTATGTTTAAAGGAACCAAAAAAAAGGAATTTTTCTAGCAACCAAACTGGAACTGACAAAATTGAAATCATATAAGGTAGTTATTTATATTATTATCGTCATCATCAAACAAATACTTTAGGCTTGTTTACTCCTCTCTTCTTGAACGTGGACCCGCTGTTAAATATGTAACTCTGAATGAATCGTGTGCATTTACATTTTACTCACCCTGAAAATTGGCAATCACAAAAACTTTAATACGATGTACATATATGTGCACGTGTTATATTAATTACTATAACTACCACATACAAACTACCTATCCTCATGTAATTTTTTGTGCAAACTTTCAAGTATTCAAAAAAAATTTATATCCTTCTACAACAGCCATCCATACATTATCATCGTCATGATTTTATGACCGCATTGTACAAGTGTTTTATCAAAAAAAATATCCTACCAAAAATAGTAAAATGTGAGCTATATATTTGATATCCCTAAATGATATATTATGCTACCTGTTAGATTTTATTGAGCAATCAAATTAAATATCAAAAAGAGTTAAAAAATCAATTTTACCTATTTACTTATATAAAAAAATATTATTGTTATTATTATATGGTAATTATATGGTAAGTACATACCGTGTAAATATAAATAAATAAATACACAAATTGAAGCAACGTACTCTTGCCAGTGAAAATATATATACCAAACAAAACCTGTAAAGCTTATCCGTGTGCGAAACAATCAACTTGTTACAATCAGTATTTCAAGTTTAATTAAACCTACGTAACAAAAAGTGTAACTAGAACTAGTTCAGTATTTCGGGAATCTTTTCACAGAATCCGAAAATTGGTGCATACGCATGCCTCATTCGACTTTGTTTTAAATGCCAAAAAAGTGTAGCTTCCCAAAAATTAAACGTGTTAAAGTACTGGCCCAATCTTGTTATGATTTTAATGCCAACTCTGTAGCTCCTGTCGTGTAAATAATGCGTGACTTGACATGAGCGAATAAGTCATTTTATTATTAACTTTATCAAAAAAATCAATCTTGTTCACTCGTTGAATTTGGACAGGATATTATTGCCGAGGGTCGTGTTATTATTATTATATTTATTAGCAATGTTACTAAACTGTTAATACTGAATTATACAATTTTTGATCGGCGTAGTTAAGAGATAATTAATTACATTTTTAAAAATATTGTACTATTAGATTGTAGCAGCTTGACTGTGATGACGATGCTTATTTGATATGACATTCTACACAAAAAAATACAATTTACTATGCAACTAAATTTAGTGTTATTACCATTAATATTATTCAAACATTGTAATCAAACATAATTTACTATGCACTTATTCTATCTATGCACCTACTGCCGTATTATAAATAGTTTGGAAAGAAA
This sequence comes from Sinhomidia bicolor, assembly GCA_027743785.1. NCBI lineage: Eukaryota > Metazoa > Arthropoda > Collembola > Entomobryomorpha > Entomobryidae > Sinhomidia > Sinhomidia bicolor. The sequence goes on along the minus strand of JAHZMT010004717.1, from coordinate 4,648 downwards.
ATATCGAACAAATAGAATGGTTTTATATATATACTTATTGTTGTCATATTAATATATATGCACCTACCTCAAATCGTTAATAGCACTTTCAGAATTTTAAACCCTACGTTTAAGAAGGTCACTTTTTGGAAAGTTTTCTTTATGCGTGTAATTCTTACCAATCCATCACAGACGGCCATATTTTTTGTAAACTGCAATTTTCCTCGGTTTGCCTTTAGCCAAAAAAAAGTTTAGTTTAAGTTAGCCCTAGATTATGATTTTATATTACCGTAATATCATTTCCAAAGACCGTATATTTTGGAAAAGTGGTTATTACTATCCATTTCAAATTTATTGTGAGCTTGTACTGCAATCTCATTGTGTACTGCACCAATAAACCCATCAGACAAATGACCTATTAATTAACAGTCCAAATTAACAGCCAGCACACATTTACAAATGTGATGAATATATACATACATACTTACGGTCAAGTCAGATTGTAAACAAAAGCAAGGGTTTTCTAGCCAGAATTTTAAATTATTCCAGTCATTTAACAAAGATATTATTTTTTTTGTATACTTTGTAATTTCATTTCACTTTTCCAACCACATAACTGCTAGTGAATAAACTAAGGAAAGATAATTTGTCTGTGTTTCAAAATAAAATGAATGATGGTGATCGGAACGGTGATCACCTGAAAAAATACTACTTAACTAATAAGCTCTTATACTACCTAAGTGGTCTATACATCAGTATTTCCATATTTCAGTGAGAAAATAAATAATATTATTGTGTAGTACAGTCGGTCAACGTAGTTACAAATGTTTGTACTACCACTACGTTGTCACATCGACTTGACTTGCAAAAACGTGATTGACGATGCATGTGTGTGAGTAAATGAAAGAAAGAAAATAGGTTTATTTCAAATAATTTTTCGAATTGCCTTCTCAGAATGCTAGTTTAATAGATACTCATTGTTAACCGAGAAAAGAACTATTTTGTAAAGGGATTATTATGATGAACTGCTCCCGTTCATAAACTACTTAATCGCGCCGTCAAACCCTTGGGTGGTTTCCGTAAAATGTGTTTAGCTAATAATAGTAATAATAATAATAATGAATTACCCTATTTCCTTATTGCACATTTTACGGAAACATTTTTCAACTGAACAGTCATCTCTAACTTTTAAAATAACCCAAATGAATAAGCCAGGGAATTTTAAGCCAGTAGCAGTACCAGTCCCAGTCACCCAACCTATTACATAAAAGGCCAGTTCAGCAAAAGATAGTTTCAAAAAGAGAAACGTTGAGACTATATTATTGCAAAAAATAAGTGTTTTAAATTAAAATGTTACTTTTTAATAATAAACTGGTTTGTATTGTTATAAAAAATACTGTCAGTCATAGTGCTACTATTGACAAGACAAATGACAACAAGATCGAATTAACGATGATGAAAAAAAAATATCAAATCCGCTGCCGCCGCCATCATCACAACTACTAACTAGTACACACAAACACGTAAAAAAATTACTTGGAAGCTACACACTACTGCCCATATTTTGTATTCCTTACAAAAATATTTAAAAGAAAAGATTATTATTATTATCATTCTTCAAAGTTTTTGAATTGTTAGGCTACACGTAAATACGACAGCGCTTCTGCTGCGTATTTAATAACAAGAAAAAATAGTAATATTACACATTTAAATTGTTACCACTAAAATACAAAAATGTGTTGTTGTCGCTGTTATTCCTACGACAAGAGTTATTCAGTTTTTCATATATTATATCGTACTAGTAGACTATTACCGTTTAACTTCAAAACCTGCGCGTATATTCCAGTAATAATGCATCTTTTACAAGTTACTTGTATGAAGAAAGGCAAAAGTGGGATGTTGGCAGTAAAAAAATAATTAATAGCTAAATTTTCTTGAACTGTTTTCCGATAGACACTATATTTACGACTGTTTTAAACTGCTACTAAAACTACATTATGATTAGTAATAACTTCTCTCTCATTTTAAAAATAAATCAGTCTAGATAGGTAGCCAAGATTAGATACAAATATGATGATGTAAGTGTATTTGTGATTACTATTTTATATAATAAATAAATACACTACTGCTACCACGAGGTTTACAGTTTAAGTGTGGAGTTTGGTTTACACTTAATCTCATTACTAAAACTACAAGAACTACATATTACTATGTACTGTATTGTATATATAATATATTGTTATAAGTGTTACCGTCGTCAACTCTAAATTTACAAACTTACAATAATAATTATATTTTAAGATAAAAATTAAAATAGAGAAAAAATACTTAAATTGGCTTTTTGTATAGAATAAGTTATACCTAATACATTACTACTACTACTACTACTACCAATACTGCGTATTATTGTAAAGAAGAAAATGGAAGAAAGTGTAATGTAAGCCTACCTAAATTATGATACTACTACTAACTACATAAATAAATAAAAATAAATACATATATAATATGTACTACTACTATAACTCTAGATACATGTAAATTATATATATTTCTTTTGTGAACAACTCTGTCTTTGACAAACCAAAAATACAGCTATATATTAATAAATATCTTCGGAAAATCATATGAAATAAAAGTAAAAGGATTATTATTAATAAACAAGCTCTGAGAAACATCTAAAATAATATACTACTTGGCATACAAATTTCAATTTATTTTAAAATAATACGCGTGCTGTTAACAGTATCCAATTTTTTTTAGCTTTCGCTTGAATTTACGCCTTTTTAGCTTTTGTGACCATACTGAAAATTGCTGGTGAATGGGCGTAGTTGACCAGGGAAATGAGGACGATACACCAAATATTCAGAAAATATTATGATGACGATTAAATCGGGTGAGGTAAACTTTCATAATAGCTTGTTCATGTATGCAAAGGTAATAAGATAATGATCCCAGATCTGTCCGACCGGTCATTGAATTCATTTATGCCATACCAACCAGAGAATCCACAAAGTTTTTAGTTGTTCTTTATACTTAACGGTGCATTCTTGATGAATTGTTCGTCTGCAGTCTGCAGTTTAACTGTTACTGTGATTGTGGAACGCTCGTGATCAAAGGTAGGTATTAAAATAATAAAACCCAGACAACTGCTTGACGTTTTTCAAAAAAAATTCGTTTATTTGTAGGGTGAGGCAATTTGTCATGTCTTTATTAATTTGCGTTTACATTTACACAAGAGATGGTTTTACTGAAAGCGCCTTTTTCATTCGTCTCTTATAAAATATATATAAACTGTTATTTTAATAGCAGTACATAAATTAAATATAATATATCCACATATACATAATAAACTGAAAATAACTGAGTCGTTCGACTATTTAAAGATACTTATGCATTGTGAATTTTGTCAACGCAATAGTAATAGTATGAATGAATAAACAGGTGTTTAGATATTTGCATAAAATATTTTGAATTATCTACAGGTATGCACGTTGTTGTCATTATTACTACATTTCATAACAGAAGAGTCTATCGTCGCCGTAAATTAATTAATATGCCTATTGTAACATTGGTAAACAAAATTAGTAAGATAATAATAATAATAACTAACATAAAATTCCGTTCAGTAATTTACTAACACCGTCGTTGTGTAACAGTAGCCGAAAAATGTATTCACAAGTCTGTTAAAATTAAAAAATCCTTGAGACGAGGCATCTTGCTGAGGTGGTAGTGGTGGTGGACCTTGAGGATGATGAGGGGGACCTTGTTGGGGTGGTGGTCCCTTTGGTGGTGGATGGCTTAAATAAACCACGTCCCTAGTTGGTACCGAGTGCTGCCCATACTGTCCAGGATGATTTTGTTGACCCTAAACAAATTATATGACAATGACAACCGTTATTTACTGTTAGACAGCTTATTAGTTACAGCTGATGAATATCCCAAGGAAGCTGATGTGAGAAATAGGTACAAGATTTTTAAAAATGAAATAGGAGGAAAGTGATAGACTTGCTGAGAAGAATAAAAAGGCAGTTTTGTTAAAAACGAAATTATTATTAAGATTTTTTTAAAAATAACTTTTAGCTGTTTATTATATAATTACAATGTCATGTTTTGACGACATTTTCTTTAAACGATATGTCACGGTTTTTTCAAAAAACAAACATTTATTTCTCTGGAATTCAAAATTATCTTGAGAATACTAAAAAATGTACATTGCAACTGCTTGTTTCATACATACACCAGTACTATCACCATGGACATATTTAAACAACAAAAAATAAAACGGTAGAAATGATTTTTAACCACGTCAACAATATTTTCACAGTGGACTTAATAGTAAAAATAATAATAAACAAGAAGATCTCTGCGATCAAACAATAACACCTAAACATAGCAATAATAATAATAATAATAATAATAAATATTATCATTTTCTTTTCTTTTAAAAAAAAGCTTTTACTGATTGGTGGTAGTTCTTTAATTAATATAAAAGTTTGTGGTGTCATCATCATTTCATTTGAGTGCTGTTGATTTAAAGACGTGCGGCGGTGGAGCCCGAGCAGCGGGGTATAACAAAAATAACTTACCACATAATAGCGCATCGTATATTTACCTGGGATTTTTGATTGCCTACATAGGTAGATAAATAATATAATATATTATCAAGTTC
>JAHZMT010004716.1:0-11416 GCA_027743785.1 Sinhomidia bicolor | reverse complement strand
TATTCTCACAACAAGGAGCAATGAACGACATCAATTCAGTACAATCTTTTTAAACCGAAAAAAAGTTGTGCGAATGGGACGAACTCACGAGACAAACATTTTATACTTAACTAAAAAAGTGTATAAAAAACGAATTTTTTCTCTCTAAACGACGGCTGCTCTACGTTCCTTATGTGTGTGTGATAATGTGACTTTTCTCTGTTTTTGTCGGCAGTATAATATGCTTTTTTAAACTTACTGACTGGTTGAAACAATTTCTTTTTGGTTTCTACCAAAGAATAAGTAAACTAGTTTCATTATTCCTTTCAACTTTGATCATTTTGATCCTATACCGGCATACTTCTTCTCTCTATTATCATCGTGTTCTCTCAAACGATCATGCTGACAACAAGACAAGATATTAGAAAAAGGTGAATAAAGAAAAAAGTATAAGTGTGTGTGTGGTGATGGTTTAGACTATCTTGAACAAAGTAAAACTTTCACTCAATAGTATCATCTGTTCTAGCAGTAAAAAAGTAATATGCTCATGTTCTTCTTCTTATTTTTGGTGTAAGAAAGAACAGAAAAAAACATCCTGACATGTTATGATACGACCATGTTGATGATGATCATTACCACCACCAACATGCTGACGATCACAACAACACTAATATAATCTTGTAGAGATAATGCTGCTGGCGTATAGTAGAGAACATTATTTTGGGAATGCTACTGCAACTGCTGCAGTTTCAGTTTACTATAAAATTTATCATGACTTGAAGTACCATACTACTACCATACCCAAAAACTATCAGTAACATTGAAAACTCTTACATCGCGACCACCCACCATTTGTAAAGAAACGTATAAGACAAGTGTAAAAGTGGCTCGAACAAGTTTTACTGCCACTTAGATAGGTTGTTTGGTGAAAATATAGTGGTGGATCAAGAAAACTGCACACATGATGTTGATGATGATCATCGTGTACTTGTGTGATTCCTTCTGGTAATAAATACATAATACGTACGTACTCTGTTCTCTTTCTCCCCCCGTAAGCAAGCAAGCAAGAAAACCACCACTACAGCTTCCACTACCCATTAGTTGAATCCTCTCTGTCAGCATTTTTGAGCTGAATAGTAATATAAGAGCTTTCTCCACTCCCTTTTCTAACAGCACACCACTACTGCTACTAGTGTTGTGGTTGGTGTTGTGTGGTGGTCGTTGAGCTTCTTGTGTGATAGAGAAGTGAGAAAAAGACTCGAGTAACTTGAAAGCTGAGAGAAGTGAGTGAACTACGGATATTATCAAAAGAAAAGAGCTGTCGTACAGATTTTGGTATGCAAGAAGATATACAACGGATATTATATTGGTTTCCAGTTCAAAGTTCAAAGCCATCACGAATGTCTTCCGGTTTCCCTTTTTGTACAACTTGTGCTCTCCTTCCTGTATAAATCCTCGACATAATATTCTTACATTCTTATACTCTTACAGCTCACTTGTAAAATCATCATCGTCACCGGTTTCCTTTTCTTGTACTTTACGACAGCCTCTCTCATTCTCTCGAGAAACTTTTTTATATGCAAACTATTGACTGGTATAAGACATTTTGCACTTGGCGTGAGCCAATACACCCGGTTTTCCCATAACATTTCAAATTTAACTTTTATTCCCCAGTCAAGTCACTCAGCTGTCGGTGTCACTGCTATACTATACATTATTATTATTACAATATTATCAAAAAAGGATGCAGAGAACAAGGTTGTTCGCAGTTTAGATATCCTTTAAAACTCATCATCTCTCTCAATTGCCTTCTTACGTATCCCATGCTGTCATCGTCCTCTTTCTCTGTTGGCCTTTTTGCTCTTATCATCATCACCACAGAGTAACCGCCTGGAGTACATGTAACACTTCGCCACCCTAGTCAATAACTTCATAAAATATTTATCTATCGATTTCACCCTTTCTTTTTTCGCCGTTTTTCTTCTTCTCTAAAATATAAGGTGTGCATGCATGCATGCCCGCGTCATGTTTAAGTACATGATTGTAAAAAAAGAGAAAAAGGAACTTGAACAAAAAAAAGTTTGAAATGAGATAGTAAACGTTCTCGTCTGCAGTGTCGGTATTGCGGTGTAAAAAAATAGAGAGAGAGTGTGTGTGTACCTACGCAAAACTATAGTACGTGCTCCATACTAAACACAGAAAACGTGCACCAGAAAAATAGACATGTTATATAGCGATCAGCATGACTGCTTCACATTCATAAAGACAGAAAAAGACAAGGCAGCAGCAAAGTACAAGTGGAAAACTCAACAAGAAGAATATATATAAAGTCAAGCCAAACCAACCCAACCAACCACTACGGACATCACTACTACTACTACTGCTGCTGCTGTTAGTAAAAAAGGAAAGATCAACTTGGGTTGAACAAGCTCTGCAGAGTAGATAAAAGTGTGGGTACATATACACCGTAAAAGTATCTGGTATTAAAAGAAGAGCTACAGAAAAATATACTCTACATTGCATACCTACTACTAGCACAGAAGAAAGAGAAAAAAATATGTAATATGCAGAACCCTTTTTTACTTTCATCTTGTTGCCATTTTTGTCACTTGAAGAAATAGAAAAAGTGTGCCTCTACATCAATTTTTTATACATATTTTTTTTTCTTTTTTCTGAAGTTTTTTGATACGAACAAAAAAATACAAGGGTAAATATTAGTAGCTGGTTGTACATTTAAATGTACAATGGTTGAGTAGCAAAAAAGAACACATATTTTTTAACTTTAAAAAAAGTTGAGTATTCACTGGCCAAGTTTTTTTGTTTTCGTACTTTTTTACTTCATTAAAGGACCGTGCGTGTGAGTGCGCAAAAAAGTAAACTTTTTAAGGAATATAGAAAATGTTTTTTTAGAAAAACGGAACGTCCTTCAACAAATGATCAAGCAGTTTGAGTGAACTGAATAGTAAATAAGTAGAATGTACTATCTACCTACCTACTTACTACTCCGTTATAAATGTCAGCAAAAAGGAAGAAGAGTAACATGAGATGTGTGTGTGTGTATGGAAATGTATAAAATTAGGTACTAAAAATATTTTTTTTGTCTAGTTGGGAATTGGCTCAGCTTTCCTCAGGCTTATCCAAAAATGGTCGTATGAACATGGCATCATTGGCCAAGTTTATGACAAGTAAAAATATATACAAGGTAATAAACAGCGCCAATAAACCATGTCGACATTAACTATTTCAAAACTCCATTTGGAGAAGCAAACTGTTTTTCAGGGAAGGAATTTGTATGCAGGATTATGTTTCCACTTGAGAAACGTTAAAAAGGCATTCTCAGCTTTTTGGAGTTTCATCTTTTCATTTTCATTGTTTTGCTTGTATATTTACAACGTGCGTTTCATTGCCGTTGTTGTGCTGATACTACTGCTGCTGGTGTTGGTGTTTGCTGCAGTTGTAATTTTATAAAGCTAGTAAAAAAACACAGCTATACTTCACATATGACTATAGTACTATACACCTACATAGGTACATATATGACGTAAACAACTTTATGGCGAGTACAGTACGCTTGTTGAACATAAAAGCATTCTTGAAAAAAATAGTTTTGTATAGTTTGCAGATATACACTTGTCGTAAATATTTATACGAGAGATTTATCAACAACCCAACCGCATCATAAAAGTAGTTTGCAGAAAGGATAAAAATGCAAGTACAGACAAAACACACGCATTGTTGTTCTCTATTTTTAGCAAAAAAACACAAATAAATAAACGGACACAAGGAATGAAATAGGAGAAATAAGGTAATGCTAAAAAGTAGGAGGGTGTCATCAAATTTGCATAACAATTTGAAAAGGTACTTTTCACCCTCGTAAATAATCTGACACGACAACCAACTAAGCACTTTTACTTTGCAGTGTTTATTGTGTGACCTTTTGCTACTGACTTGGCAGTTGTAATCGAAAATCTTTCTCAAACGATGACAGTTGACGCCAACAGCCATTGTCTCCGGGCTTTAAAAATCAGTCAATTTTTTTTATTTATGACTTGAAAAAGAAAGTCTGAAAGCACTTCCTTTTGTAAGGGAACAAGGCGACAAAATGGAAGCTTTTGAAAAAATGCATTATATTTGTAAACTTGACATTTATCATGTATTCGACCGACAGATAAAAAACAAGCTAAAGTGACTGAAAACAGAATAAAATTATTGTCACGCTGTAAAGAGCTTGCGATTATGAATCCCATCATCATCAGTTTCCTGTCAAATCACTGGGATCTATAAAAAAGTCCTTATCTGCATGATATTATCATCACTCACAAATAGATGAAATCCTATCATCATCAACGTCAATGAGCACCAGTAACAACAAATATCCTATCATCAGTAGCAGCAGCATCAGAATCAAATTCCAAAGCCTTTTCCCATCATTACCATCACCATAAACATCATCATCATCACTACTACTACCTCAATAAGAAAATATTGAGCGCATACATGGTCGTGGTGATTTTCCTTCCATTTTCCAAAACTAGTCTCTCTAATAAATCATTTCTAAAGGACATTTACACGAGAAAAAAATAGATGGAAAAGTAAAGTGGCCAACTGGGGCTAAAAAAGCGGAAATAAGAAGTGGCATCTCTAAAATGTAATACTGTTATCAGATTTTTTTCCCCTACAAGAAAAACATAAGCGAAGAGAGAAAAGCATACAAGTTTTTCTTCTCTCTCTCTCTCTCTCTCTTGCTTTCTTTCTATAAATATAAAGCATATAAACTTTTTGACCATCAAAATGCTCACAAGTGTGTTAGCAATGTATAACTTTTACTTTTTCTCCTCTCTTCTTCTTCGTCTTCTTCTTCTTATCCTTGTATCTGTCTATCTGTCTGCCTAGTTGAAAGCCGAACATTGGGCTAAGGATAATAGATGGAAAGTGACAAATAGCCGGCAAAGAATCTCATTACAACCGTCATCATCGTCGTCCTTATTTTTTTCTGATGCTACTGCTGCTGCTGTTGCTGCAGACATGCTGGGCGAGTGTTGAGAGAGCAGAGCGGCTGCAGCAGTTGAAGCAGCAAAAGCAGCAGCAGAATCAGCGAGATAAAAGATAAACGAATAAAAAGATCCAAAGTTTTGGGAATAGAGTCAAAAGGCAGGAGCAGAGATAAATTTCACGTTTCAGAAAAATACAACAGCTTACAGATTATAGGAAAAAAGGAAGTGGGGGAGATGAAAGATTTACTTGTACAAGGAGTAGCAGTAGATATAGAGGAGAAAGCTATGTAGATGAAAGAGTAAGCAATCTTATAGCTAAAAAGAAGGAAAATATTTCGAGAGAAGAGCTGTATGGTGCGGGTGGGAGTAAAAAAAGAAAAATAAGCAAAGCAAAAAAAGGCTTAACCAAGCTTTTATGATAATAACAACAGCAAAAAGACACAAGACAGTGGGATACAAAGAAGGAAGAAAAAAAGTATAATACTATACAAGTTTATATAAAAATATACTTATATTTCTTTATTTTGCGTTGGTGCTACTCCTTCCTGCTGCTGACTTTGTAGTCGTCGTTCTGAGTGCCGGCTTTTTTTTCATCTGAAGCTGTTGAGTTTGAGGATGATGATGGTGCTGGTGGTGGTGGTGGTGGTGCTTCAACTTGAGTTGAAGGCATGAAGAAGAGCTGAAATAAGAGAACCAATAAAATGCTAATACAAGCTGTCATGTGGAACAATCTTGTCTGCACACTCGACTTAAATAGCTCTATCAAACGCTGCTAAACTTCTTTCCCTGTCGACAGCGTACCCCCAGCACCACCACTGTTACCAAACCTATTGTAAAAGTAAAGTACCCTTTAAATACATATGTATGCACGCGCATATCGTTTACAAACGTGCATAATAATAATACTCACAGCACGCAGCAGTAGGAAAGAAAGCAAGTATACAGCTATCTATGTACATATTATGTATATGGTGAGAGTCATCCAGTTTTTAAAGCTTTTTAAAAGGCAGTAGCTCTCCCTGTGTAAAAGTCAATCTTGCTCAGTAAAACAGAGAAAAAAGAAGGCGACAGGAAGAAGATCTTTGCTGTGCTGTCATTGACATTTTTTCCTGTAATAATAGCAGCGTGAACGCCTAAGCAATAGCCAACTGTGCTTTCACAAGTCTTTTGGTCATCAAGTGTCACATAAATGTTACCTAAGTAAATCCTATTAACATCCAAGGGCAATCATTGTCAGCATCATTGGCGGCGCGTCCAGTGATGGTGGTGGCATGGCTGTGGGTTAAATTTTCTCTCTGCGAGCATGATGATGATATATCTTCAAGTTGTGAAAAAAGAAGAAAGAGCAGCAGAGCACTGAAAGCCCACACACGTCAACTGTCGACTTATAAAAGCTTTCACGCTCTCTCTCCCTCTCTCTCTTTTGCTCGTCATCATCATCGAATGTGAAGTTATAAAGCTGAGAAGACGAGAAAGAATACGATTTCGGCACTTCAACTTTTCCTTTTATCAACACCTCAACAAGATTTCTTTAAAAACTTTTTTTCTCTTCTTTTCTTTCCATAAAAGATTGTAGATGGAAGAGACGATTTTTCTAAAATATTTTACGTGTCATTTTTTTTCGTAACAAGTTCTTGTTCGTTTCAATTTACTTCTTGGTCCACTCACACCATTCATGTTACTAATACTGTTACTCTTAAAGCCGTAACCACACACATGGTTAATACAACGGACCGTATATCTAATTACTTTCTGCATTAGAGAAACTAGAAGTTGCAAAACTAGAAGGCTTCTTCAGACCACCACAAGTAGCAAAGGAGAAAACACAATTATCTTTACTAGCTTTCTTTCCTCGTAATGATGTCGGTATGAAAGAGCATGCCAATAATATTGTCCCGCGGACAATTTCCCATTTGGCCAGCAGACTAATAATAACGAGCATACAGCTAGCATATAGACGAAGGAAGTGAAGAAGGAAAAAAAATCACAAACAATTTCTAGTTTACCGCTTGTACAAACTTACATTGTATATCATCATCGTCGTCGTCATCGTCAAACAACTAGGATCTCAGATTTCTGATACTTTTCCTTTGAAACACAGTTTCTCCTCGCGTTTGCTCTCCCAAACATACTAACTTGATATATTCTCTAGAGAAAAAGTCAGATTTTCTGAAGAAAATCAAGAAGAAATTTGATACCACTGCTGAAATTCTTCTTTTACACAAACACACTTTCGTCTTGTTTATTCCTTCTTCTAAAGTAACATGTTTGGTGGCATCAGCAGCAGCAGCAGCAACATCATCATCATCAAAACTGTCTCAGTAAAGTTTGTTGTTGGGTTGCTTCTTCTTCTTCTTCTTTTCTAAAAAAATATAATATTGGGAATCTTATTGTTGCCTTGTATAATATATTGTAACAGATTGTGTGTACGTTCTTATTCCATCATCGTGAACAAGAGCGACACAACATTTTTGCTATCATCTCATTTCTTCCTTCCAGCACACACATTTTTTTTCTCTTTCTCTCTCTCATCTTGTGTTTTTCTTCTTCTCTGACCATGTCTCTTGTCAAGTTTATTTTTCTAGGCTCATGTTTCACAAATAAAGAAGTGAAAACCTCCTTTTACTCTTGTTTCCTTTTATAAAGATATTTTTCTTTGCCAGAAAGGCTATTTGTTTAGAAGTAAAGAGACAGAAACAGAGAGAAAGAGAGAGTTACATACTCACACACGTCGTGTGCGTATTATATATATTAATGTTGCCTTTACTTTTTGGTAATGTTTCATATGATGAACGTCATGTTCTGTAATGTGTGTACATGTACACACATCCATATATTCATTTATAAAATGTACCCAGAAAGTAGTAGCACTGTTGCTTTTAACTCATAATAATAATAGTAACAGCAAGAAGGAAAAAAGTTGTTGTCTAACGTTTCTTCTTCTTTTTTTCTCTTTCCCAAAAGATAAGCATTTATACCTAGTTACATTGATACATGTAAGTTCATAAGAAAATAAAATAATAAAACAGACACCGGGAAAAGTATGTAGTAAAAAGCAAAGGGAAAGCTGCTGTTTGCACTACTGATGTAATTGCTTTCCTTGTTGGCTGGAGATTCCTTTTGGTACTCCAATACTGATATAATCAGAATCAGACAGTTCAGGTATACAAGTAACATGGCATTGCGTTTCTCCTTGTAAAAAATATAAGCCATTTTTTAACGAAGAAAAATCACTGCACATACATTTCTCTGACAAGAATCCAAACAGACGTGAGTACATATATGTATGAATGTGCACAAACACAAATAAAATGTAGTCGACAACTGACATCTAAACTTTTTTTTGCTAGTCCAGTACATTGCCGAGAGTATTTTAAAGATATTTTTAACAAAAAAATAGGAAACGAGAGGCAAAAGTAAAGAAAAAAATATACATTACTCAGCGACACGGTGCACGGCACACTACCGCCAACGGTCATACATAATGCATACCTACAGATATGTATATATACGAGATTAATATATAAATCGTATATATATTTTTACATTTATCTCGTATGTATAGGTATTTGTACAATACCAGGAAAAAGTTTCGCCTCATCCACTCAACATGCTCATGCTTGCCATTATTGAAGGCAATGACTTTTTTCCTCCCACTGCTGCTACCACAAGTGGGTCGTGAGTGGAAATAAAAGTAAAATTGTCAATGTACGGCTGTGTTATATTATGATACGTACCAATGCAATAATTCTTTTCAAATTTCCCACAAAAAAATCCACCTGTAGTATAGCATCGTCAGCGTAAAGTTTTATTTTTCTTCGTCACAGACAGGTGCAGACAGACAGACATACACACGGAACAAATTTCACTTTAAAATCCATGTTTTAGAAAAAACGAAAATTGTGTTTTTTGTAGTTTGCAGAAAAAGACATGTAGCGGTTTATTCCAGGAACGACTGCTTCTTTGAAAAAAGATCAATGTCATCAACCAAGCCAAGCCAGTATCATCTTGTTATGCATGAGATACATTGACTAGTACAGTGAGCACAGTAGTAGTGAAACTAGTCACGAAGTGAAATCAAAGTTGGTTGACTAAAGCAAGCAAGCATTTGAATGTATATATGTATGCATGTATATATATTTTGCAGTTGGTTCTGCTCTTCTTCTCTTAAGCTTCTCATCATGTCCTTAGAAAATAGACAGAAAGTAAACTAGTGAGCAAGTATGTTCACGTACATTTGTAAGTGTTGTTGGTCCTGCCAAGCCAAAATGAACTGTGCTTCTGGTGAAAAGGGCAAATAGTGAGAGACAAGTCACATGAAAAAAATAAATTCCACAACCTATATGCATGTAGACGTTGTCAGTCTATTTAGTCTAGTATAGAAAAAAGCCAGAGAAAACCACAACGACAAGGGTACTACTACTCCTTCAAGCCAAAAATAGTTGAAAAGAGGGAAAAGATGTTGGGTGTATTAGTGCATGTTGATATACACACACACATTTATTCACGTGTGTGTGCCTCTGCATATTATTCACACAGCATGTCAGCCTTTTTTGGTTTATATAGAATATAAAAGTTATACATTGTTGCATTGGAATATTGAAAAACAAGTAGTAAAAATGTAGGTTACATGTATTTGTTTATGGGAAAGGAACTGGTGAAAGAGGTCTTGCTTGCTTACATGCCCTTTTTTCTTTGTTTGGAGAAAAATAATAATAATAATAATAATAAATGTTAAACAGATCAAAAAAATATAGATATATACAGCCTTGCAGCAAAATAGTAGGTACATATTGTGCAATGAATTACTTACTTAGTAACTTATAACCAGAAACTTCTCATCACTCTGATTTTCTTCAGAGAAGAAAGAAAGGAGAAGAAAGTGAGCACAGCAGTAGTAAAAGTAGTAGTTGTTGCAGTGATCCATCCATCCCTTTGGTTTTTACGTAGTACTATAATACTACTACTACCACACTTAACAGTTTTCTGCCAAAAAATAGAGAAAAAAAGGAAAATAAGAAAAGCCAAGCCATGTTGCTGGCTTGCAAGCTATTTATATCGTATAAAACCTTTTCCTCTCTGACTCTTCTCCCTGACGCCATTAAACTCCCATGGGAAAGTGGTGTGGTAGCACACAGTGTACATACAATATTTACACACTGTAATGCACACAAGTATGTACAAACGAAGGAGATGGTGGTGGTGGTACCCACCACGGTCTAGTCTCGAAGAAAGCGCACTTTACCCTCATTTTTAGAATCTTTTTATAGTTGTATCATTGCCATATGCCTTCTTCAGCTTTCACTACTACTGGGTATATTTCGGTGTGTCAGTGCACATGGTAGTAGTAGTAAGTTGTATGTGGTGGCAAAGATTTTTGTTGAATCTAGTTTTCTTGCCAGATTGCCAGATTTTTTTAGAGCTTCTCCATTTTTTCTCTTCTTTACTTGCCAATGGAATCAATGAACTGATTTTTTTTCTTCCTTCAGTCATCCGTATTATATGGAAAAAACGCAATGAATGTAGTATAGGGTTTTTATACATGCATGCTCTGGAAGAAAACAGCTGGAGGAATTTATAAAGTTGAGCTTACATTTTTTTTCCTATTTTTAAATGATAATGTACAAACATGGTAAGTCAAGAGGTTTGCTCACCACAACCTATACGAATTCCCATTAAGAAACGCGTAGAAAAAATGTGAAGAAAATAAAATTTGGTAAAGTGGAGAAAAGAGAGTAGTCGTAGTAGTAGTAGCGGTGGCACATAAATTTTCAACTTTTTTTCCTTTTTTTCCTCCCTTTAAATTTATTTTTTATTGAAAATAAAGTACCATTGCATACATGTATACTCTCTAGAGATAGATAGAGAAAACATACTACAGGTTTTCCCCACTGACTTTGAGGCAATGTATTAAAAACTGTAGAATTCTTTTTTTTGCATTCCTCCTACTTGTGTTGAAACTTGGAAATGTCATCATTTCTTGTGGAAAGTAATTCCGGAAAATTGGTGGGCAAAAATAAGGGACTTTTTTCGCAATTCCACTTTTTTCTCCACAATTCTTTCTGTGTAGTAGTACTAAATGAATTGAAATACTTTGTAGGTTTCTGGCGTTGGCATTGTTTGAAGTTTTACGATGTGTAAAAGAATTGAATCAAGTTATGGGAAAAAATCTAGATAATGTGGATTTTAAAAAGAATTCAATAATTGAAAAAAATTCTTGGTACACAATGTACCATGTACGAGCTCGCTATTATACTTACAATAAACCAAAGTCGCTATTAGAAAATTGTTGAAGGCAGGGATATAATATTATATAAAGTTGGTGAAAGCACACATTTCTCATTGTTAACAAAATGCTACTATTTATACCATGTATATATACATATATACGTATATATATATACATATATTTACCCTTGTATTTTTTTGATGGAGTAAATAAG
>JAHZMT010004715.1:0-12587 GCA_027743785.1 Sinhomidia bicolor | reverse complement strand
TTTCAAAGTGCCTGCAGGACCCTTAAGAGTGATCGTGCAGGGCTGAAAATCAATAGGCTTCTTGACCTTGATCTGGAAGACCTGCGTATCAAATTTGAAGTCGATCGGATCAAAGGTTCAAGAGTTATAGCGGCAACGGCCGGATGGACGGACGGACGGACGGACGGCCGGATGGACGGACGGCCGGACGGACAGACTGACAGACTGAAATTATAAAGTAGCACTATAAATGTGCTACTTAATAATGAGCAAGAGACACTTGCGCTTCAAAATGTTGAATTGAATCCCCAGCAAGTGATGAAGATGAAACACCTGGTGGATAAAATAAACTTGGCAGCAGATTCCATCCAGAAAACTCCGTGATAGCAGTAGTAGCAGTAAGTAATACATAGTGTATGCCCCTGTTAAAGTCAGTTAATTTACAAAAAAAATGATTGCTATATAACTGCCACCTGTCATCCACACATTTTGTTCACGTTGGTGCACTATTATAATAAAAGCGGAAATAACTGATCATTATGTAGTACATCATGTAATAATAACGTGTTCACATGCCTGCAGTAGCTTTGATATATAATTATAAATATTAATTAATAATAATAGTAATAATAACAATGCTAACCACTAGCCATATCATTACATATTACATATACATAGTAGGCTAGTATACAAGTAAATACACAAGTTCATTTAAAACTTTATATACTAACCAAGCGAGTTTATGCTGTTAAGCATTTTGTTGTATAATACAAACATAATCACCAACCACGTATGTACCTGTTTTATTCAGATAATGAGTTGTCTTTTTGTACAATGAAGCATCTTATCTTTTGCTATATGAAAAGGTCTAGGCAGCATCTCCCTGAAAATCCATCACCCTCGTCGAACAACATGAGATAATGATGCGGATAATGATACAAAATTTGTCGTTTCAAGTCATTTTTTTGCTGAAAGCAAATGGATATATTACTGATCTATTTTTCAATCTTTCACATCCTACGCACATCCTGTTTTTCGGACTTTGTCATCATTTCATCTCTAGAAAAAATTTTTTTTTTTGCTTTTGGTACAAAATTAGCTGATTGGTACGACAAGTTTCTTTCCTACGTTTTTTAAAATCCAATTTCCACTTTGCTTGGATTCACAAGGAAGTTGGAAGTGCAAACTTTGCTGTTGTAACATTTTTCTTAGAGCTATGGACGTGTACTGTGTACATACATACACAAGACGTGCTGCTGCAAGAGACATGCTTTTTACAGACTCTGCAAAGACCACGTATTAATATTTGGACTAGAATTTTCAAAAACTTACAGCCAAAAGCACAGAGTAACACTTATTTAAACTTTGGCAATAAAAACATTTCATCATCACCAACAACACTACTACTGGCTGGGGTCGAAAAATAAAACATATTAGGTACTTGTGTACTTTTGTATATTGTTATGCCGCTGTTTGCAGTTTTGCATGTTAACATTATGTTTACTTTTAATCTTTCCCGACATTCTGCTCCCGCTTACTAGCATTAAATCAATATTGTCAAATAATTGCTCAAGGATTATTGAACACTTTTCTAGCGGTATCAACACAGCCCTTGCTGTTTGTTCAGCAAACAAAGATTTTCGGGTGAAATAACAATATATTTCTGTACATACACATACATGCTATTATTGTGTATTGTATCTTCCAGCTTCCGTCGAATAAGCTTTAATTAATTGTATGATGCACATAAAATTGTGCCTAATTATGACAAAGCTGCAATTCCTTTCCGAATTCACCGACGCAAACGTTACCTTATTAACATGAAAGACAGGCAGCATATTGCATGCAAAAAAATTATGTGTATTGATTTGTTGAAATTAAAAGGTTGAAAAAAGCAGAGAGATCTTTGTCTCCGTTTGTTAGGCAAATTGAGAAAAGGGATGCGTCAGGGGAGGAATGAGAAAAGAAGTGGTTGGTGGGCAAACTTTGTGCTCAAACGAGATATGCGAGAGGCTAGACTATTTTTGTGTGTTGTCGGCTTTTACAAAAAAAATCCAAGGATGAGTAGCAGTGCAGTAGACGGCTATACTACTACTATCCATCCACAAACACGACATCTCAGTCCTCAGTTGGTCTTCATCTCATCTGAAGAATAATTTACTGGAAATTAAACAGCTAATTTCATACGACTACTGCTGCTGCTGCTGTTAAAAGGTATCTTCATTACTCATTTTATTGTAGTACTGTGAACGCAATGAATAACTGGGTTTAAATATCCTCTGGTTGAAAAATGAAACTGAATTCTGTAAAGATATAAAATTCATCTTTAAAATCTTTGCAGAAAATGAATCGGATAAAGTTTATGAAATATGGGCGGTGGATAGTAGGAGCGGCAGCTGCTGCATCTGTATCTGTGGCGGTAACACACTGTTCATCAGCGTCGGCCACCCCATGGACTCCTACAAAGCCCTCCAACGTGCCTGACAACTATTCCAAGTGGGACTACAACTGGGACAAGTAAGTGCGGTTTAATTGAGGGTAGCTTTTTAAACGCTTCCGTTTATGACTTGTGTCAGATGTTTTGTGTGACAAGTTAGGTTTTCCTTATTGCAGGCGGGAGCCATACAGTTTAATAAAGCCACCAAAGCGGAGTAGAGACAAGGGTGATCAGTCGTCTTCAGATGCAACTGATGACGGAATTATTGAAAAGTTGGAAAAGAAGAAGGCAAAAGCAATTAGGCATATTATATTGATCCGTCATGGGCAGTATAATATGAAGGGAGAAAGCGACAAGGAGAGATACCTGACGCAGTTGGGGGAAAAGCAAGCGGAATTAACGGGGAAAAGACTGAAGAACTCTGGAATAGACTTTCATTCCATCGTCTGCTCAAATATGACACGAGCTGTACAAACTGCTGAGATAGTTTTAAAGGAGATGGCAAGACCTGACCTCAGCATTCAAACTAAAGATCCAGTCCTACGAGAAGGAGCGCCTTGCCTGCCTGAACCACCAGTGTCGAACTGGCATCCGGAGCTTCATGTAAGCATTTAAGAATGGTTGCTGTGTTATTTGATTTTTTTAAAAATTGTCTTTGTTACTTACCTGGACAATCTTTTTGAACATTTTTATAGCAGTACTACGAGGATGGTGCTAGGATTGAAGCGGGCTTCAGAAAGTACTTTCATAGAGCCGATCCTGATCAGGAAAAGGACACTTATGAAATAATTGTGTGTCATGCAAATGTCATTCGTTATTTTACTTGCAGGTGGGTTTTTTATAATGCACTAATTTTTTTTAATTCTTCATTTATACATTAATATTTTTGGTTTTTGTAGAGCACTGCAGTTCCCTGGAGAAGCTTGGCTTCGAATTAGTTTAAATAACTGCAGTCTAACAGTACTCAGTATTTTGCCATCTGGTCGAGTTGTACTACGAGGACTTGGAGACAGCGGACATTTGCCAGTCGATAAAATTTCAACTTAAACGTGTTGGTAGCTTGCTCTACGCAAGCTCAAGCTGCATACGGGAGACGGCGTTTATGTACATACACACACACCTGTAGAAGGCCTGATACTATATTAGTGAAGAATTTTTTAATTTTCTAATAATTCCTAATTATAATTAGTCAATAATCAAAGTACCTTTTAAGTTAAGGTATAATATGCTTGATTACTTGTAGTTGCAATGATTTGATTTGCACAATCAAGTTTAATCATAAATCGATTGAAAATGACTCACTGCCGGTGCGACTAGAATAACAATGTCAACATGCTTGACTTGGATAGTACGCCGAGTATCTCCTGTAATTTTAGGAGAGTTTCTGGTAAAACCTGTAAGGTTTTTGTTATAACTTAATGCTTAACTAGTCCATTTTTTGTATATGAGATTGAACGGTAAACTGTAGTAATGCGTTGTGGGGCTCCTTCATTGCGTAGTGGTAGAAAATGTGATTTGTTAGTTTGAGTAGTCTCAAAAATATTTACATACATTATTTGTCAACCCAATTATTATTTGTATTTATTATAACAGTAATACAAAAATTCCATGTACATTAGCAATAAATAGCAAAATAAAAAGTCAAGCTTGTAACAAAACTAGCTAAACATTTAATGGGACAATCTTTATAATTGAAATTAAAGTCCTTATGCTGATGTTACACCATTTCACTTTGACAGTATTTCCTTTCAAAGCTATTTTCAATTTTATTTAAAATCAAATCTACTGTATAAGGTGTGTAAGTATAATATGGAGTAGAGTAACATGAATGCTTGTTTTGTTATTTTGTCAACATTAAATAAATAAAAAAGTTTAGTACAATAAGCCGTGCATTAAAAAATTGGAATAGAGCGTTTTTGAAGGAGATATGTGCACAATATGTAGGTCCACTTTTCACAGAAATCTTGGCAATAAAAACATTGGAATGAATTGTATAATTGAAAAGTATACGTGTACAACTTATTTATATATACATATGTATGTGTGTGTAGTTCCAAGTTAACAATAATAATATACTTTTATTTCTAATTAAGATCACGTCAATATTGGCAAAATATGTCATCATGGAAGAGATGGAAGGAAGAGTAGGGGATGCATATATTTGAATACGGGAAAGTGCAGGCAGGCGACAGCAGAAATTCAAAACTGGCTAAAATTACTGACGTGTTGTATTTTTCATCGAATCGGATATATATGTAATATTTATATACATGGATTGTTGACACAATCGTGTAAAGAACGCGCTTAATTAAAGCTTGTACACATTTTGCTCCATTTAGTGCATGGAGGCGTGTAATATGCAGCTCAAGGGAACGAACGCATATCGACGTAGTAGATTTTATTGATCGAACTGTTGTTGTTCCTGTTCCTGTAGCTCCAAGTCGTCCTCATCTTCTTCCGTCAAATCCGGTTCGCCAAGGGCTCTAACGAATTCTGTTAGTGGCAACGTGCAAAAAAACATCAATATTATTATGCATGGCTGTATCTATCAGGTGGGATGGGAATTACTTTAACTTTTTGATTCTACTTGTATGCATGTGTATTTTGTTTGTCTTTCTGTTTGCAAGAAAGATAGCAGTGCTTACATCTAAACATTTTTTTAAAAGGGCTGCTTTCACTAATCAGTTCATCTCGTCACAAGATAAAAAAAAATAATTAAAACAATGATGAATGTGGTTTTACCCTGAATGCATCTCGGAGCTCTTGTTCTTCGTCAGTGCTACCACCAGTGTTACCAGAATAGTTGGACACAATTTCCACAAACTCTTCAAAGCTAAATAATCCATCTCCGTTAATATCAACCTATCAGGAAAAAAGACAAAAGTATTTTTCATGAAACTTGAGTAGCAATGAAATAAAAGGATATAAAAAACGGGCTGGATTATGTCGTTGTAGGGATATTATGGTATTGTTATCAGTAACTCTACAAGGACGCACGGATCAAATCAGACGACGTATGAAAAAGTATTAGATTTACTTTTTTACGTCATATATTTTACGACTCATTTTGCAAACCTCTTTCAGCATTTCTTTCAGCTCTTCCTCACTTGCAAACTGGCCTAAGGATCTCATCACAATTCCGAGCTCATCTTTGGTAATGCTTCCATCGCCATCTTTGTCAAAAAATCGGAATGCTTCGCGGAATTCTGAAAGAGTCAACACAATTATTTTGATGATACACAACAAACAACAAGTCATAACGACACCATCAACCGAGTTTCATTATCCAGCCGAAAACAAACAAACCCATTAAAGCCTAGAGGACGAAGAAAAAAAAACTTTTGTCACGAACATTTTTTTTACGATAAAGCAATAACAAGAGGTTTGTCAACAAAGCTATAAATATGGTGCAAACAGCAATATTCCACCATCTAGGTACTACGACTAAATTAACTTTTGCTTAGACATTTCCAATTTCCAGCAAACAACTATTCCAATTGTTTTTTTTATAGTTTTTATCGTTATAATTAATTGTTACTGGTTTGATTTAGTGGTATGTTATGTAATGACACCTTGTCATGTTCTCAGTTCAGCTTACTTTCCCTAGTATCAACTTGCCCCAAAGTCAAAAATGAAACCTCGGGCATTCTGCATGTTGTATTTGAGCATAATATATGCAAAGTGACACACGTGTGTACGTAGATGACGTGATAAAAAATATAAATAAATATTTTCTGAACCTTGCATTTGTGAATCGGACAGTTTTGATTGGATTTTTAACGAGTCGAGTGACTGTCGAATGGACTCAAAATCATTGATCGTCTCCCCAATCTTTGGGTTGGGAGTGCCCCCTTCCACAGGCGACATTGACATTCCTTCCATGCTCATGTTTTGGGGAGAAAATGAAGTTTGCTCTCTAAACGGTTTGTTAGATGTTGATGGGCTGTCTGAGGTTCCAGATGAGTTTTGAAGAGCTGTTTCCGCACTTGTTAATATATTGGATGTAGATGGTGATTCTGATGAAGACGCTGTTGCCACTGATGATGGTGATGCAGAAATAGACGCAGTCTGAAAAATACGGTAAAAATACTTTACAACTTTATATGAAAACGTTATGCAGCAAAACCAAACAACTTACCCGATTAAGATCGGTTATCCATTTTCTCAGGTTGGTGAAGGGTTGCTTGATAATTTCTTTGTATTCACTCATCACATAATTGTGGATCAGTCACTTACACAGTTACACACGAAAAGTGTACAACAAAGACAACAATGCAGGATCACAGTGGAAGCTGAAATTTAAGTATATATACCTATGTCCTTGTACAACAGCGCTCCTTGGCAGAAGTACAATGGGTATTATAGGTGCTGCGTTGTATTAATTGCTAGAATGAAAAAAATATATATATTTAACGTTTTACTTCCTTTTTAACAGTTTCAAGGTACCGTAAATGTACTGGGTTTAATGAGAACTGTCAATATTAATAATAGTTTGCTTGGTTTTTATGCTGTTGCATGCAGCTCTTAATAATTTACATTTTCATATTATGAATTCTGCAAAAAATTACAAGCAATTCCTACTATTCTCATTTTCAGAGTGTCAGCTAAAAATGCGTAGTAACCTACTGAGAAGCTACCAACAAAATTCACTCTGTAAATTTATTTCCACTGTAATTCAAAGCTATTTTTCAAACCCTCTGACTTTTAAGGAGGTGAAGCTGACTACTAGATCGTAAGTCAAAGATTTTCTCTACGAACGTTCAGGCTTACTTTTTTTGCAGCTTCTTCAAGTTCCGTTTCCCTGCCTACCCAAATAACACTAAAACCACAAACAGAAACAATGCGTAAACGCTAGAATGTTTATCCTGTCCGTCTGTCTGCGCGCTACAAGGTCAAATATACGTACGAAAAATAACGTGTATTTTTAGTCCTGCAAAACCCTTTTGTTAATAATCAAAAGCTCTGAATGTGCAAAAATAAAATTAAACCTACCCTT
Organism: Sinhomidia bicolor; assembly: GCA_027743785.1. Taxonomy (NCBI): domain Eukaryota; kingdom Metazoa; phylum Arthropoda; class Collembola; order Entomobryomorpha; family Entomobryidae; genus Sinhomidia; species Sinhomidia bicolor. The sequence continues at coordinate 5,175 of JAHZMT010004715.1, read as the reverse complement.
GAATAAGCCTTAAAGTACTTTCTCAAAAATTGCCCTAAAATGATCCCTTTCGCCTCCTTTCTGGACCCGTTTTAAATAACTTTTAATTACATAGCAAGCATGTGGGTAGTTTATAGTTTTTGCTACTTACATTCCAGCAACTTTGCGTGAGGAGGATGAAAATGCAGAGAAATTTGGAGCGAGAGAAAGAAAGAGAAAGTAGAGAAGATGAAAGAGTGCACTTTCACTGCTCACCGCACGAACATGAGTGCTCTCCCACAGGTGCAATTTGTTGAACAGACAGGGACTGTTGCTGATTTCCTCTCTCTAACTTCTTGTATCCTATTTGAGTGTGAAAACAACACTGACTGCTGTGTTGGGATTTTCTTCTGGGTGTCCCTCGACGTTTGGCATTCTTACAAATCGATCCAGTACATATCTCTCTCTCTCTCTCTCTTCTTTTAGTTACTCACTCAACTTTCGTTATATATAATCTGTTTCGTTCCTTGTTTCTCATCATCATCATCATCATCATTGTTATGCTGCCATTGGAAAGTAATGCTGCTGAGCCTTTACTACCTAGACACTCTTTTCTGCATAGAAATTTGCTTTTTATGTGGTCTGAGGTTGATCACGGCTTTATGCAAGAACACTATACAGAGAGACAAACACTTGAAAATAATAGCGAGCAGGTTGAAGAATGAACAAGCACTCGTCTCCCATTTTCTATTTATACCAGCAAAAAACCAAACAGGTTTATCACCGAAATGAGCTCCACTTTCTCTTGGTAGGACGGAACCAAACTTTTACTTCTTTTCCTCACTGCCACCTCCCTCTCTTCTCCTCCTACACGGCTGTACCTCCAAACAAAATATTGCGCTTCCGTTGCCTTTACTAATTTCATGCTATTATCATGTTGTTGGCATTGGAGTTAAGTACGTTGCCTTTTATGATTCCACGATAATATTGAGACAATATTTTTTATGAACCAGGCAGCAGCACACTCACTTTGTGCCATGTGTACGTAAACTGATCAAAGAGACTAGAAAAAAAACCTATAGTATAGTTTACATTTACTTGGTAATAATGAAAGCGCGGAGCCAATGGGCACATCATGATGAATTGCTTCTGGTAATCCGGCGACTTCCGCAAAGTTATTATTGGCTCACTTTGCGTAATTGCAGAGAAAAATCAATGCAAATATATATATATATATTACTGCTCAGATACTTTTCTGAATACTCAGCTTATCCATATAGTCGTCGTCGCCAGAATGATCTATTTATTTATTATATTATTATTACAGTTTCTTTTGTCATTGACGATGTGACTACTTGGCTACGCAAGTAGGAGCATGGAAAATTATATAATTATATTCATGTATTTATATTACTAGTACGTTTATACATTTCCTTCCGAAAGTGGAGAAAAACATGTGCATAGGTATTATTTAATCCTAGATTTTTTAAGGCAGTATAATAGGCACCTACTACCTATAGACATTTAGGCAAATATGTATATATATATATAATCCGTGTCCTAAAAAGTGTTTGGCAATGTATTATTTGAACAAAACCAATATATACGACTACTACCATGTAATAAAGCTCGCGGTGAAAACTTTTGGAAGAAAATTACTTTTCACGGTGTATGAAAAACAAGCTTTTTTCCTTAGAGTACAAAATCCAATAATGTTGCTCAAGGACGTGTGCAGCACCCACTCACTCACTCCGACGACGAATATCACAAACCAGAACCAGATCCTCCAGCCAGCAACCTCTTCTTCATTTCTTCCAACATGGCAGCAGCAAGCGTACTTCTTGGGCTATATACGGAGAGCAGTGGTAGTTTTCTCAGCAGCGTTGATTTAATTCCTTTCCCTTTCATGTTCCTTTCACTGTTATTAACTTTTGACAAGCATTAGATTAGACAGGACGGGGAAAAAGGTCAGAGGAGACGTTAACAAGTCACAGAGTGATGATGGCCATTAAAATGTTTTATTATTAAATAAAATATATTGAGCAAATAACCGAGTTCCTTTTTCTCCCTGCATTATTCTACAATATGTATTATCATTCAGAAAAGATGACTTGTAGTTCGTCTGCTGAGGAGGTTTATGTAGTAAATATGTATGTGTTAAAACGCTATAGACCATATTGCCACGGGTACTTTGCTTGCCTGAAAAAAAATTGACTCTGGATATGCTGACTTGATATGATGTATGACAAGCCATAATTTCAACAAGGGGACGACAGGTGGTGACCCGATTTTCAACGAGTACAGAAAATAATTCACTTTTGAACAAACCTTAAAATGAACATAATCTGTGCAAGCTAATATTAAAGAGTCTCTCTTTAAGGAAAATGGGTTAAGTCGTTTGGCAAAAAAAAACATTTTCAACTTGTAACATTCCTGTACAAGTAGTAGTAGTTACAGGTGCTTTTTTAAGTGATGATGAAGGCAAAAAATAAAGTTTAAAAAACTAAACAAATAATGATAATCATAGGGACATATAATTATTTATTATTTGTTAAATCGCTCAGTTTGTTTTTTTACGTAGACTACGATATATTCATATAATATATTTTATTTTTAAGTAATGCGTATTATGCATGATATTTTTATTTTTTAAATTATTATTACAGCGCAAGTCAACAAAACAATTAATTCTTCTTCTTCTTGTTGTTGTTTTTCTCTTTCATTGTTGATTTCAAATAAGCAACCTTAAAGTTCTTTTTGTATACTTTTTAAAACATCTATGTATATATCATCATCAGTGATCAATAATAGTACACAGTAGCATGTGTGTTTTTTTATTCACGAATTAATAACCTCTGGTTGTATTTCTCATGGTATACTTATATACTGTTACTCATTTACATACAGAGACACATTATGTGGATTCCTCCCGATCCGATGATATACAGGATCCAAATGTTTTTTTTCTTCATTATATAACGATATTTGAAATTCATTTATTTTTCTTCTTCTTCTTTTTCTTCATCTTTTTCAGTTTTTCAATTTTTTGATCAAAGCGTTGAACATTTCCATTTTTTGTTAACTACTTTAATAATAATAATAATATGGTAGCAGTAGTAGTGATGCGTGTGTGTGTGCACACGTACACGTTTTTTCGCACTTTTTTCCCTCTTGTTGTACATTGTACACGTATGTATGTATGTATTTTATAATTTTATAATTTTAATTTCTACTAATTATCATTATCATCATTTTAATTTTTTTTTCTAGATATCAATACAGAATGTAGTTTTGGGAAACAGGAAACGAGATGAAATCAGGTTTTTTTTATGCATGTTAAAAATCATTTTTGTTTGTTTTTGTTGTAGCTTTATAACAGTTTTTCAACGTATCTGATGGTGTATATAATAGGTATACAATAATCTAGTTAACTAGGTATATAATATGACATTAATATATTAGCAACAACAACAAGAATTTAAGAGTAATAATCATAATAAACCGTCTTCCAGTTGCAGTATAGCAGTATGTAGAGTTATTATAAACTTTTTTTTCATTTTTGTAAACGTTTTACTAAGTATTTTTAGTAGTAGCTGTGTATTTTTTTCTCTCAATATTAATAGTTACTCGGAAAAACGAGATAGGAAGAAGTAAATATTTTACCTTTCAATTGAGTACAACTGAATGTGTATTCCAGTTCAGTTTGCTGCTGCAGAAACGCTTAATAATTAATTATAAATGGTATGAAATAGATATTATATAGTTTCCTTTCAGAGTAATATAATAATAAATGTCTTAGAAACGAAAGGTGATAGAGCACAATCATGGCAAAGCTTTGTCGAAAAATTAGAAGATTAGAAATCGTGACAGATTCTCTTGTATCCTTTAAAAAATTAGCATTTTTATACGACGACCACTCTATACTGTATTTAAAGAAGTAAATTGCAAAAACTTTGACCTTTAGTAGTAGTAGTAGTAGTAGTAGTAGTAGTAGTAGTAGTAGAGATGTAAATGTATGAGTATCAGTAATCATAATAATAATTTACACATACAAAAATGTCTCTTTCTAGTTGTATTATTGACACCGGGAAATAAACAATTTATATTTAATAATGATGCATACTATATAGTGTATAACGATTCACTTGATAAAGTTCTACCACAACAAAAAGCCAGGAATAAAGAATAAGATTGAGCGAAACCAAAAAACAACAATAATAAGTAATAATAATAATAATAATTAACAACAATAATCATTTTTATATAAATACATTAACAGGGTTCTACCGGATTGTTAATAATAATACTAATATAATAATAATTAATATAGATTATTATGCATAGACAGGTTTTTGCTGCTACTACTATATTTAACAAATTTGTGATATAATCAATAATAAACATTTAACTATAATTTATCGTTATATTATTACAGAGGATCTCTGTTCTCTTGACAGACTCCATGATACAAAAGTATAGCAATCGGTAAGAAGCAAAATATTTTTTTTTTGATTTCACCTATTTCCTAACAATTTTCCACTGCAATCGAACAAAACTGGATGGAAATATTTGATATCGCTCGAGGAAGAAAAAAAAGACTTGTTCCTGCCGATTGTTGTATTTCAGTTGTCATGAAACTTGCAAGGAAACAGACACAGTCAGTAACTCATTATTGTTATCATAATATAACTTTGCTAGATACATGTTAACTTTAACGATATTACTGTTTTTACAAAAGGGGTTGTAAGAAGAAATGTTGCTACAGTTACATTTTAAATATTAAATTGTGTTCAGCCCACGCACACTGTGTTAGGCTTTATCATTGCCAACTGAAATTTCTTTAGGATTTTTCTTCAGATTCTCTTCGCGTGGTTTAGCTCCTCCAAATATCTCTAAGGCTTGTCTGCTTGGAGCAACCGCGTTTACAGGTTCAGCAACAGTTCTAGGTAGAAGTTTTAACTTTGGCCGGGCTGCCAATTCTTCTGCAATTTAATGGGAAATATTTAAAATATACACGGCAACTTTAGTGAAGATTTAGTTTGATAACTACTACCGTGAATCTTGAGGCAAAGTCGGTTTTAACTACTTTTTAATTCCTTTAAATTATATCCTAAACCAATTGTGACACCAAATTATTTGCCAATTGAAAAGTGCAAATCAGCGGAATATCGTGCACTGTTTTCAAAAGTACACAATGCACGTGCAAGTAATTGTACG
>JAHZMT010004714.1:0-11245 GCA_027743785.1 Sinhomidia bicolor | reverse complement strand
GGAAATCTCTAGTGCTTTTCTGTCGTAAGTTCATGTCTGTCCATCTTTAGGGAAAAAATTAAATAAATTGAAACCATAGCTTTGGGAATTTCTGTAATGATGTGGAAGGCAAAACCATTTTAAACTTTCAATAGGAACTTTAAATTAAAAGAAAATATTCTAGTGCTGCTGCGGTTTTAGTGCATTGCATTGTCCATTACATGCTATATTCCTATTCTCTAGATACACAATTTACAACTGTATTTTTTATAACAGTCATCAATGTAGTAGCATCATAGTCCTTGTAGCCGAGCCGAGCATTATCACCGTTCACACACAATATTTATGTCAACTCATGCCCTTGATGTTACAAAAATCTCGTGTGAAGATGAAGAAGATGCAAGCAAAAACATACATACTCTTACTTATGAAGCTTATGTGTAGGCGTATTTATGACATTTAAATAAGCACTCTGGATTGAAATCAACTTATGAGCTGGACTCTCTCTCTCTCTCTCTTGAAATCGCATTTTGATTTATTGAAACATGCGATGCATTCATGGGTGATTTTTATCCAAAATATAAAATCTGTTCCACACTCGGTGTTTTACAGCAGTGGTACACACATAAAATACACAAATACACAAATACGTACATACCATAAATATAATATACATGCATATTTTTATTTAAGCTGAAAAAACTCGCTGCTCTGGTGTGTACGCATTAGTGTTTTACGGATGGTAGCAATATGTGTTAATCATGCACACACAATCGCTGCAATCCACTGTTCACACTTTACACACTTTGCTTGCACTCAACGATTGCATGTATATAATAGTAAAAGTACAAAGTAGTCGGTAGTGGCAGTGCCGTTGTTGTATGTTTAATAGCGATATTTTTTTCTGTCTTATCGTTTATCGAGGCTGATCACCACTTAGCACGCAAACAAAATGTCATCATGCTTTTGAAAGAAATGAAATGAAACTCTTCTGCTCGCCGGTGAGAAAAAAAGTGAAATTGCTTTTATGAACAAGTCTGCAAGTTTAGGTAGGTACATTCATAATAACTTATTCTTATTAATAAGTACTACCTCGGCATTCTTTGGTACGTGCTTTGGAAAATCCTTGTCATTTTGCAACAGGATGTAAACTTTATAGTAAGTAGCCGTGTGTGTGTGTGTGTTAATGTCTGGTGTATGACCAAATACCTTATATGACTCATTATCACTTATTTTTGTTCAGTGCGAGCCAGTATCGTCTGGTGAGTGCATTTTAAATTACAAGTACAAAAGTCAAAAAGTCCATTTCATCAGCAAAAATTTAACAAATATGAGCAGCGAGCATGATGATGATGAGTTTGATCAACAGAACAAAGTACAAATATAGCTGACTCTGCTGACTGACACTGGCTACGCGGGTGTCATAATGTTAATGATGATAACAAAATACATGACAGGGAGAATAACTTGCCTTCCACCAAGTCATCATCACGGGCGTAATGTACCCAACTCCAGTATATTAATATGTTGACAGTTTTGATAACTGTTTTAGCTTTAAAAAACTTTGATCTTAGCTATTCAATTTTACTTACAGATGAATAATAAGCTTAATCAGCAATATTTATTAGCTTTGCCTCGCGTTCGGGTCAAGCAGTACAAGTCAGACACTTTTTACGTTACGTCAGCCCCTGGAAAAAAATTTGAAAAAAAGAATATTAAATCAAATGAGATGGGAAGATTCTCATTATAAAAGTTTTGCTTTCTTTTACGTTGCGAACAACTTTTTTTAATTTTGAAATCACAAAACCATATTTTTACCCTGACAAGTCAATTGGTACTACTGGATTGAGCGATAAAAGTTAAAGTATTTTTTTCATTACTCATTTTCTCCTGACATTATTCTAGTTGTTGAGTTAAAATGACGAGTAATTTAATTTTACTTCTAATTTAATTCTTTGTTCATCTTATTAAACAAAATAATACGCTGAAAAAATAAATTACATAAATATTATCATGACTTGCTCTTTTTCTCCATAATAATATTCATGTGATTCCACGGAGATGATTAAAGAGCTTAAACTACAAACCAAAAATTGCCATCTTTTGGTTTCATTAAAGGCTCATCATCATCATTGCCACTGACTCTGCTTCAAATCCCGTTAATAATATCAATTCGAAGAATTTGCCGCTTTTGTGTAATGGAAAATGGATGGAAACAAACCAGCAGCCTTTTTGGTCAAGTCCAGCATAAAAAAAGAAACAGAATCTCGTGGGGTTTTGTCAGCACTAGCATGCATGTCATGGATGTAGTAATTCTGAGGAAGCTTTATAATATTAATAATAATAATAATTAATAATAATAAAGATGAATTAAACGACGACTAACAGAGGGATTCGTTGAAATCTCTGCTGCTGCTGGCGATGATGAAGATGATGATGACTGGTCCATACTCTATTTTGTTGATGATGAATATTAACTCTAAATAAACTTGTAAAGTGAGGTTATTATGTGTATTTAGGAAGACATTTTTTTTATCAATTCCTTACCACTTGGAGTTTACTAGTATATATACTTCGTCCATAATATATTTATAACTCGGGTGAACCATGTAAGTTTGCTGCTTCATTTAGAAGAGAAGGAAAACGTAAATAAATATTCCGTAGTAGAAAGATGTAAACAAGAACACTTGGAGTTGTACACATCTACCATTTTTAAACGCAGCATTTTATAAAGCAAATCGACAAGTGTTGGAAACAAATGGAAGTCTGTAGTTTGTAATAGCAAGAAAATATAAATATATTTCGGAAGCAAAGTTAGCAAAACTGTGAAAATGAAAAGATTTTTAGATTTTTCGGTGCTATTAATTATATTACTTGTGTATTGTTCTAGAACAGCGCATTCGTACAAAAGTAAGAATTGTACTAATAAACTGTATGTTTATTTCCAACTCGATTGATTTATATTTTAATCCTTTCCACCATTCGCATTTGTTACAAAAACAACTGCATAGCTATATTTGCAAAGTCAGATTGCAAAATGTTGCATTCAAATAATAATAATGATTGTAACGATAAAAAAAATTTGATTTACAGAAGACCATGGATTCGGCTATCTGTTTAAACACGATCCCAACATGAAGCACAGGGAAAAGGCGGAGAGACTGACAAACGATCGAATTCGGGCAGCCCTGGGAAATGGAACAATGTTTGCAGACCCATTTCCTATTCATGATGTTCAAATAAAGTATTCAGGGACAACAATGCACTTCACAGGAATGAGACTTTATGGACTGGATAGGTTCCGACCACTTCAGATTCGATCAGACTTTACTAATCTCGGGGTAAATTGATGACTCTGTATCTGTTCAGCTTCCTAAAAGGATGAAATTGTCGCAATGTCTTTTGCATGCACGTTTGCAACTTTTTTTTTTACACATTGTGTCCTTTTCCTTCCTGCAATAGCTTCCAGCTATTAAAAGTGTACACCTACTAAAAAGGCAATGCTGAGAGTTGCAAAAAAAGTTACAAGGTTCTTTTGAGACATGAGAATGACGTCTATGTGTACCGTAAAATGCAATACAACAACGGTGTGCCGCGATTATCATCAGTTCAATAAAAATAATTAAACTGAATAGTCTAGGTGTGAAATGTCTCGAGTAGTGTTGCTACAGTTTATAAGTAGTTACACAAGTTATACAAGCTTCATTGTTTTGTTTCGACAAGGTCTCCATGACATTGTCCATGGGACAGTTGAATCTTCTCGGCGACTTTCAAATGACTCCATGGGTGGTAAACACACAAGGAACCTTCAACTTTACTCTGGAAGATGCATGGCTTGTGCTTGAAGCAGAAGTAGTGTTCAGCGCTGAGGACACACCCGAAGAAGGACTTCAGGTGGGCAACATTATCCAGTCACAGCTGACGTATGATCAGTTGGAGTTGAATTTTGGAAATCTTGGGTTTCTCAGCACAGTTCTACAGGTATACACTTAACATGATAAATAATGAGGGAGGATGCTTTTCTAGTCAGTGTTTATTTTTAGTTGACACATAAAGTAGGTAGATGACATACATGCTATACATAAGTAATAGTCCTTTTCACTGTTTTCTCATGTTCCAATCAATCAAGCCGCTGAGGAGTTCTCTTGCAAGGTATATTTTCAGCCAAGTAAAGCCGGTAATCTGCCGAGAGGGAGAGTTGAGTTTCCGAAAAGTGCTCGACAAAGTTTTGACAAATTTGCCTAATGAATATCCTAATGCTGTAAATGTGGTTGACAGAGCGTTAATCAGAGCACGGTAATAACAACACATATATATATGCATACCTACATATATATACCATGTACATATACCCAATATCCGCCCATTTAAATTATAGAGAAGTTTTGCCGTATTTGTTTTAATCTGGATGAAAGCTTTGCAAGTGTTTATTAAAGAATTTAAATACGCAAAATAACTCGTGTGTTGTTTTTATCGTGTTTACGCACCATCAGCAAATCCATGAAATCCTCCCTGCTCGACCCTCTTTTCATCCCAGACCATTATCCGAAAAGCAGCAAACTATTTAAATTGGAACTGACTCAAGGAAAATTAGAGGGACTTTCCACCATCAAGAGAATCGGGTCAATTCTTGTTGGATTTGAGAGAGATGCCGTGCACATGCTGTTAAATCTTGGAGTTACAGACTTGAAAGGTTTTTAAGGCTATATTTAGGCTTGCAAATTTTTTTTTCAATCAAAAAAACCCACTAACTATTATATAGGCCAGTACGCTTGGACTTTTATTCTGTGGAAGAACTTGCTCTCCAACCGAGGGATTATTCATTTTAAGGTTCAAGACGTTGCTATTAAAGTTAAGCTAGAGAAACGGTTGAATAGTCAGGAAAATGCAACTCGGGTTGAGAGCATTGAGATGAAAATCGGCTCGGTGAGCTTGGTATCTGAGGGCACTGGCACGGTGAAGTACATTTTGGAAACATTCATGAACGTTGTGCCTGACACTTTCCGACAGAAAATTACAGATGCTGCAGAGTACAGACTGTTGAAAGTGATTGAGGAAGAGGTTCAGAAAATTGATCTCGAGGAGCTGGTTGAGGATGATGTGTCTGCTAGTGTCGAAGAAGAAGGTGCGTAATGAATATAAAGAAGAAAAAAACAGAAAAAAGGTGCCATATAGATATTTTTGCTCGGTTTTTTTGGAAACATTTTCCATTAACATTAAGCTGACACGTGGAGTGAGTATGTAAATGCAATTTAAAAGTGCTAAAAGTAACGATACAGCAATTACGTTAAACTACCTACCTAAGTTTTTCTCTCTTAAATTGAATAAATTGCCTTGTCAAGACTAGCGTAAGTATTCGTTTAAAACTGTTTTAGTGGTAGAACACTTCATATTGTATATTATTCTTTGTTGACAAATAAAAGAACCGTTTTAATTAAAAAGGAGTACAAAGTAATATCTCTAAAGTTGAAAACGCTACTTGTTATGAGAATGCAGCAATTGCAAATTGCTTTTCTCGTATTGTTGTCAAAACTCGTTATTTTTAATTTCGAAGGACGCCGGTTTTTTTGTACACGTGTTGACAGTAAATGAAACTTGATTCTAGTTATGTAACGTTACACATTGCAAAGTATCATTTTTAATGTGCTTGACTAATCCCAGCATGGCCATTTAATTAACGATACTGCGGACGGGAAAGGTACATTTTACCATGCAGGTTATCATAAAGTCGTATGTAGAATGTTTATGTTTTGGAAGGATGTTCAAAATACCTAGTTTATTTTGAAGCATACCTACATGAAAATTAAATGATCAGCAATAGTGTTGCTAAAGCTAAAAATCACATTTCAGGCCAGAGTAAATATTAAACATTGGTTGGTATTTACCTGCTGCCCAAAAATCTGCATACTGTGGGAAAAGTTTGAAAATGAAGATGTCGCAACTGTAAAGTACGACAACGCCAACGTGACAACTAATTGTATAAGAACAGTTACAACTTTTTGGTTTTCAAAGTCCAATTCCTCTTTACTCCATGAAAGCAATATTGTCGTAGAGACATTTTTTAACAATGATAATAATAATGTATATAATGATGACAGCGACTATTTATGTGGTAACTGTAACTTGAAAGTATTCCGTGTTGGTTGTTAGCTTTCATTTTTTTACATACTGAAACGTTTTACAGATATAAAAAGCCACAAACAAATAATATATTCGTCGTTGCAAAGTGTGAGCAAGGATGCATGCATGCATTCATCGTCAAAGTGATTACGGACTCTCTGGCTTCCTTTTGAAAATTACAGTGTTGTACCGCAGCATCAGTGGTGGTGGTGGTACTTGACTTGAGTCAAACGAAATATATCTAATCAAAGAGCCCCAAGAAAATGCGTACTTTTATGTATATCTTTAACGACAAGAATTCCTTCCGAATCCAGTCATGCCACTGCTGCGGCCTGGTGCAGAAATGAATTTTTGTAGTAGCAGTGGTTACATCACCATCACCACTACCAGCAACACTGCTTTCAGTGAACATTTTCCTTTTCATTGTATTCCTTTCAGTTTGAAGCACAGTCTTTTGCTGAGACAGCCTATTAATATAGTGTAACAGTTTATATATACCTAGAAACAAACAATGTGTATGCATGCAGCCAACAATGTAATATTAAAGAGTTTGTGCATAGCAGCGATGTACACGAGACAATGCCCATCTTCCTCTTCTTCTTCTTCTTACCTTTCTTTTTTTTGTCTGCGTGCTTTTTAGTGATGCAAGTTTTAAAAAAGTTCCTTCAATAAAAAAGGGTAAAGTCCTATCCATTTACAGTGCATGTTATAGGTATGTGTATGTGCAAGCATACGCCTCTCCTTAGGGCATGCATTGCAACGAACCAGGCAGCATTTTAATAAAAAGGGAAAGGGATAAAATGGTCAACAAGACGAGATGAACCAACAAAGCACTGCACCAGGTGGGTACATGACATACATTGTTGTATTTTTTTACCTGAGCTGGATCAACGGATGGATGTGCTGACTAACAGCCTATGCGGATGCACATTCTGGGATGCAGGAGTAGAACAAACGTTTCTACACAACGTAAAACATTACACAGCTTTCTGGCTTATAGCATTGCATTGTTCGCTTTCTTACGGTCAGCAGCAGCAGCAGCGCAGCGCTTTCTGGTCTTGATCGCGTCATCTTCATCATTATCATCGTCATATTAAATGTATAAGAAACAATTTGAAAACGAAAAAAAGGTGTAGAAGATGAAGACAAATCTTAAAGGTATTGAGACTGATGATGATAATTCTTTTTCTTACTGAGGGAGACGCATCATGGTTTATGATGATAATAATAATAAATATAATAACAACAACAGCAACCACGTTGCATCGTGCGTGGTGATGGTACACAAGGAAATAATACTCCACTTCTCTCCGCAGCACCAGCGTGAGTTCTAATACCCAATAATATACATTTACTTGATAAAAAAAGTAGAGAAGAGAGAATGATGATGAAGCTTGCCATGATGATGATGATGATGAGCTGTCCTATCACCAGCACCTTGCTGCAGGATCATGATTTTGTATGAAAAATGCATTAGCCGGGGAGAGAAATGATATACGTACATGGATGCCTTCTTCGTCATCTTCTTTCTGTTGTATGCACTTTTAAATGGGATTCATTCTCAGCTCTTCTCCCATGAGCTTCCTTTTTTTTAAAAAAAGTCCTGCCACCTGAATCCACTTTTTAACTTGTAATGCATTCCTATGCTGAGGATGGCTGCATGGAAACTCCCAAGAAACTGGGTCACTCATATAAAAACATTTGAAAAGAAAGTCCACGTCCATTGACGACTTGACGTTCAAGCTAGAGTAATGGGTAGAGTTGGCGGAGCTGCTTAGAACCCAATCTCTTGCATTCTTGCTGACTGCAGAATTACATACATGCATACATAATATGTAAATGTAATAATATATCTGACGCTTTTTCCAGTGAGTAAACCAAGAAGCAAGTGTAAATGTGTAGGTGCAGGTGCACACATAAACAAAGTGCAGTAAAATTCCTAATATGCACTTTCCCATGAAATCATGAAACGTGTTTCCATTCTTTTATAAAAGAATTGGTTTTTGTGATTCTTTATCCTTTTTTTGTAAAAAAAATTTTTGGGTTATATCCATATATATACCTGGATGAAACTATTATTTTTGGAATGATATTTTATACTTGTGTTCAAATCCTCGTATATTTTTCATCGCTTATTAAAAAAACACCGCCGGTGTTTTCGTGCTAAAGTTTTTCGGTTTGTGTTCGCTTTACCGTTTATTCCGTACATTTTGTGTTGTAAATCTAAACTGTATACTATGTGTCAAAATCCCCCACTGCTACTAGCTATGGAGCAGTAGTGGGTCTACTCTATCTGATATTATAATTTAAGTTTGAAAATCAGTGAGATCTACATTTACTGTTCAGCATAAATCAAACAGTTTTATATTGCATAATTTTATTCCCTGCAAAATAACATTTTTTTGTCTGCTTTATATATTTTGAAAACTGGTTTATATATTTTCAAAGAATATCGTAGAAAACGACAAGGTGTACTTACGCACACAAGGAACTTGCTTCACAGTTCTACTACTACTACTGTTGCTGTTGTGTAGTTGTGTCACGTCACGTCACGTTTCTCAATTTGTCTATATTTTGATGACACAACAACATTTTACAAAACGCAGTCCTGACTTCCAAGATACATGAACTTGTAACGGAATACCAGCATTGAAAACAATACTCTACTTGTTGTTACTCTTGATACTTTTAGACGAAAAGCTACACTGCTCTCTTACTCTCTATCTCTTTTCCAGCAAAAGACTTGAGGATATAGTCAACTCCAAGTTGTGCAAATATGCAAATGCATGTACATTTTGTCTATTAATTTCCCATGTGCTACGTCTACAAACAAAAAGTTTTTTTCCCCAAAAAGACAGAAGATCATTTTATATAATATCAGAGAGAACAGGAGAAAATTGACGACAACCAACCGCACCACAATAAAGCGTCAGATTGGGAAAAAATGAAGGTTCCTAAAAAGGTTCGTGATATTTGACAATGTTTTTTGTTTGCTTAAAAATTGATCACATAATATATTTGTTTCGCTCTAGTAGACACATCCATGCATACGTACATAAATATATTTACTTACACATGTACAGTTTTGCACCATCATCATATATTGATTTGTTTGCGCTTCGACTTTTAGCACAGCAGCAAACAAAATAGGTAATTTTTTATTTGATTTTCTGGAATTCATACAAACAAGCGACATATCCCTCCAGTGTATTTACAAAGCGTGTTTTCCATCAAACTAATAAATCGCTCAAGGTTCTTTCGCATTTTTCTGTCAATTTCGTCTTCATATTGTCTGAAAGGGAAAGCGAACTGTGTAATTTAATAGTTTTCCAGGAATATACACGATGAAGACGAGAACACTTACCCTGATTGATGAACAAATACATGGCAGAAAAATACTCGGAGACAATAATGCTACGCTGTAATGTACGCTGCTGCTGCTGCTACCCACGAACTTCCTCTTTCCTCAAGTAATAATGACACACTGTGTAGCGATCATAATAGAAGCAATATTGGTGGCAGCAGCAGTATGTACCGTGGAAGTTGAGCTCGTCTTCACTTTGACTACTTCTTTTTCCTCTCCTCCTCCTTCTATTATTATCGTTGTAAATTGTAAATGACACCGAGAGTTTTTTCAAGGATACATTAGTGGCCAACGTGAATACGTGATATTACTCCGCTTTGGAAATGTAAATTGAGAAAAGGGGGAATAGGTATGTGGCACTACTACTCTACTACTGGTAACTTGAGTTGTTTTCGGTTCTTGTGTGTGCATTAGAAAATTTGAGTGAGAGTAAAACACACATTTTAAATAAAAAATATAGGTAGCTTCTAATTTTTTGAGCTTCTCCATATGACTGACAGATGTAGAGTATACTTATCTTTTATGAACAAATTAATGTATGTCACCTTCATTTGTATTCCTTCAAAATCACGAGTGTGCACTACAATTTCTATGTGACTTTACGTCACAGTATAGTACCCAGTAATTAGAAAATACTAAAGTAAGTGAATTCATGTTGCATTTGGATAATTGCATGGTGGTAATAGCACAGCTCAGTTAGGGGATGGAATATTAATGAAAATTTTGGTGAACTAGGTATTAGATTAAGAAAAATTGTAGAGTACTATTGTACTACTATACTGAAAATTAAAGAGACAATAAAAATAAGAGTATGAAATTAAATCATGTGTAAAAGGCAAACCATTAATTTTACACATTTGATGATTAAAATACATAATTAACAAATGACTGTGGCTACTTTCATTTCTAAATTGAATTTAGTCTTTCTTTCTTACAGTTTCTCATGTTGCGTTTAGTTTCTCTTGTACTTCAATAAAACAAGCGTAGGTAATTTCGGACATTTTGCTTGTCAACGTGCGTATACATATTTGGTCCTTTTGAAAAAAAATTATTACATTTTGCAAGCATACTTCATTACATTTCGTTACCTTTTTAACTAATTTATTTCCCTCGCCGCAGGTTAGAACGCTTTACAACGCAAAGTAACTATTCTCTGACTTAACTGGTGTGACTTACCAGAAGAGTGTACATTTGCACAAAAAAAATATTTCACACATTACATGCTATACGTATATGTTATTTCATCTTTTTTATTACATACGAGTCTATCGTCAATGGTGTGTAACAGTGTAACTAGAGAGCATGAACAAATTTTTAAAAATGAGTTTTTGTATATGTATTACTATTACATGGTTCCTGTCAAGTGGAAATAATTATCAGGATTTTATAACAAAATAAATAATTACCAGTCCACCCACTTTCAATTTCAAAGTGACGTAATAAACAAGAAACAAGGCGCACACAATTGGTTATTCGGCAAAACACCACGGTGGTTGGCATTTTTTTTTGTTTTTGAGACGTATTTTACTTTGTTTAGTGGCTAATGACCTGCTCTATTCAGCCAGAGTAAACTAATAAGGAATAATGAATGGATGATGCTACCGCACTAACCGCACTTGAAATGAAGAGGCAAATTTTTTTTAAATAGCGAGCAAATTCTTATAACATTATACATGAATACAAACAAACCTACATTCATAATATGCAATCAATTAAAAACGCGTGTGCCAATACTACTTAAGACAGACGTGCAAATAATAGCATATCAAATGAATAACAAAA
>JAHZMT010004713.1:0-12779 GCA_027743785.1 Sinhomidia bicolor | reverse complement strand
GTTTTATTAAAGTAGATTCATGCGCATGAAAAATTCACTATTTTTTTCTATTTCGACTCAAAAATTTACCAAATTTAACAGACGAGTGCGATGAGCCACTACTGAATCTGTGAATAAGGTACAAATGACTTGCCAAATTGTTTCGAATCATCATTACCTCATGTACATTTGTAAAACAACAACAAACTCAACACCCTTGGGCCAATACTTATTAATAGTAAGTGCTAATGTTTTTTTTCGTCTTAGACAAATTGCTTAGCCCACTAAGCGACGAATTTCAAAGAAAAAACCACGTTATCGGTTTCTGCTGGGATTCGTTGTAAAAAATTTGCGATAACTTTTCAAGGAAAGAAGATTGCATTGCATTGTGTTGGATTGTTGCCCGAGTTGAATACAAATCTTTTGCTGTTTACAGCCGAAACATGTAATTTCAAATTGACGTATCTGTTTTGGGGATTTGAACATTGATGTGATGTGGATTTTCCCAAATTACTGCCGTACGCTTAAAATAGTTTTATTTGGGTATTTAATATTTTAATAGAAATTCGATACCATGATGCATAGCATTCTTACACGCCATGCATGATGGTGACAAAAGTAGCTTGTTTAATCTTATTTTAATCTTAAAATTTATTTGTAAAAACCGTCGACACGAAATCGTAGTAAAATAGCTGAAAGAAGCTAAGATTAAAATTTCGCAGAATTTAAAATTCTGCTCCATTGTTGAGTATTCGTCATACAGTAATATAAATAATTTATCGGTGCACATGTCTACAGAGCATACTTACGTATTTAGTTACCTTTAGATGCTGCCCTTTCCTTTACTTTCAGACTTCCTTCTAAAAAATTATGTGCTAAAACTTTATTTATTTTCTGTACATCATTTTGTTACGCCACACGCACTAATTTTCTCTTCTTAATTGATGCTGTCGCATCCTATGACATGTAAATCGACAAAGATGTTCAACCTTAGCCTACTTGAGAATTCTACTACATAACCCAAAGAATATGTATCATACCTATTCATATCTCTTTGACCTAACCAAGCTTCATTTAAAAATAACTTATTTAAATGCATATTCATTAGAGTGCACATATGGAGACATAAAACTCATAAAACAGCAATGAAAAAACAAAGAAATGTGCATATCATATAATAACCACTATGTTCTAAAAATGTTGTGCTGTGTTTCTTTTGCAATTTAATGCTAATGCTTTCATGTTAGTGAAGTGTTTACAAACATTTTCATCGAGAAGGAAGGACGTGTACGCTGCACAGGTAGCTTGCAAGATTTAGCATTCAAGTTTATGCTGCGTTTAATCCACACTATTTTAGATTTAATCGATTAACTATTTGGAATACCATTTCAGAAATGTGGCATAAAAGAAGCGATAAATCTTTCATTTTTGTTATTCGAATATATTTCTGCGTAGTATTATTGTTGTTTACAGTTGCGTGCTTAATTTTGCTCACGTTAATTTTCCTGTTTTCATAAGCACTTGTTTGTTTTTATACAAAAGATTTAAATGACAATCATGAGCATATTTCACCATGGCAAATGTACTGCACCGTTTAAGAAAAGGAATGGATTTTGTTGTTGTATAATGGTGCGCTAAGGAAGTCTGAACAGTGGAGTGGAGAAAAACTCATCATTTGCTCGAATGTTGTACACCAACGTTTCGCATAATTTTATTGCAGTCATAACGCAGCTGGATATCAAGAAAGCAACAGCAAAAACAAGAATTTCATAATTAATAGCCTCACGGCAATGTTGTTGCATTATGTCATGTGTGATGAAGATGAACATTAAACCTTCAAATCTGCAAAATTACGCTTACATAAAACCTTATCTAGAATGTTATAAGCATATTTTATATTACTGACTGTTTTATAATATTATTTCTCTCAATGCAGCCATCCCAACAATTGGTGTGAACGTAAATCACACGTCTACTTTTGCGATGATTGAAAATACTAAAGCAGATTTGTCACAGGTATAATAATTCTACAATATAAGTACTATGACGCGGTAAATTATGCATTCGCTTAATATACCTACACATGTTCTCAAGCATCAATCATTTCCAAGAGTAGAAAATAAACCCCCCTGCATGGCACTACGAATTTTCCTATTACTAAAAGCAAACATCTCATTTTGTTAAATGAGTTAGATGCTTTTTAAAAATTGATCAAGATTATTGGCAAATCCGAGAAAATATATTTTGAGGTTTTTTCTAAGACTATTGTCGTCTTCCTTCCTACTTTGCAGAATTGCTTGCGGTTGCGATGCGACTGGGGTACTCCTACCCTACCGTATGTTGGTTTGTGTTATTCCAAACACCAAGTTATTCGTATGTTATAATTTGCACTGAATTACGTCATAAATTATAATCTAATCATAACAACAAATGATCATTCATCATACATCATAGCTAAACTGTACACTCTACCACAAGTACCATCACCATCTTCCATATTTTATACCGAAATACATTATGGGCAACATTTAGAATGTGAAAATTATGCGGACAAGCATTCGAGTGGGCCACTACGGACAAAAGGCATATTGGATAATGAGAAAAAGGTGAAGGATCGATGTTTCAGGCAAAATAGGGAAAAGAACGGTTTTTGCTGTTCAGTATATCAGTATATCTAGGTATGCGCACTTTATTATCACTTAATTTATGCAAGGACCAAATACATGACCGTGCAAACCTATGACACGTAATGGATCTCATGAATGATGCTCCATCTGCAAGACACGCCGCTGAGCAAATATGATGCAAGGTGCATATATTCAAATTACACTTAAATATTGTAAGCACAATAAAATTATTAAATATTTGCAAATCAAGCTATGTATGCACTATGCAGCAATCGGCAGCGCATGTAAAGAGCCACCATAATCATTTATAGGCATCACCGTCATTTTAAAAAAAAGTTGAGTAATTTTTGAGCAGCAGAACTGGAAAGACTGGATCATAATCACATCACCGACTTTTGACTTTTGTTCAACCAAACAAACATATTTTGTCGGTGCTTTTGAATGTAGGAGTAGTAGGTGAGCACACGACACCAACATGTTTTTCTGCTCTCCCTTTCTCCGAGAAACATACTAGCATAGCGTACAGTTTAATTAGTGAAACGTTCCGCTTAATGCCTTCATGTGGTGTGGTGATTTGAAGGAAGAGAGTTAAAGTTTGCGTGCACATCTACCTTGCCTGGTGAAATTGCAGTAAAGGCACCAAATTTAGCTTGCCAAATTTCAAAATTGTCGTGTACTTCCTGTTATTAGTTAGCTTATTGCTTTTTATAAGTTGCACAAAAAATGCACAAGTTGAGATAATTTTAGTTTTGTATATTGAATAATGTATCGATAAAAAATGTAAAACAAAAATTTCACGCCCATACTAATTATCTCTTGTCTTTTTAAATGAATGAAAATGACACTGAAAAGGGGGTTAGTTGTACTTGTGCTTGTCTTGATAAATGGGATCCTTGACCGTGTTAATTTGTAAAATCAATCAAGCTTCAAATTGGACAAGATTTTTCTATGGCAGCCATTTAACATATTTATGACAATCATGTTTTATTAAAAATTTGCCATTCGCCCAGTGTATTTTCGCAACGTGAACCCAATATCTTGACTTTATACATGAGAAAGGGCGCATTGATGCTTATGCATCGTAAAGCTATAACTTATCGCACAATTATTCATATCACAAAAAACTAATTCAAGGAACATGTCGTTGGAAAACCGACAAAAAATAACTTATACATGTTTAACCTATGAAAGTCAAGAGAAAAGCTTTCGTCTACCAGAGTAAGGTGTATACCTTCTCATAAGCGAGATGCCAACCAGCGCTGCCATCTCCTCCTTACCATGAGAGCCTTGAAATTGTGCAGATGACGTCTTTTTATTATTTTTTCATTAACTACCTGTAATCTCAAAAAATACACATGGATTTACATGGATTCGTTGCTTCGTCACGGTTCCTACTGCTGTATTTTAATTTATGTTCGTAAATTGGCAAGTGGAAGATATTCGCAAAAACAATTAAGCGGCAGCAGCCAATAATGTAGCACGACCAAAATATATCACTTTTGTGCTTCTTTCCTGCATTCAGCCAATGAATGACCCTAGTACATCTTTAAAATGTAATGGTGATCAGTCTAATTAAACGGCCATTTAGCTGACTATAAACTATTCCTTCATCATCAATTGAAACTCAATCTTTTGTGACCTTAAGGGCGATACGTTTCTGTGATAGGCTCTACGATCAACCCATTTATCAAAGATTTTGTATTGGATGTGTCCATGTACAGCCCTTCAATCATTTTGTTGACCAATCCAACCAAAGATTTCGTGGCTTTAATGAAGGGAAGAAAATGTTATTTCTGCAAATTAAATTTTTCTTTCAACTTTACTTGATGAAATTAGCCTTTGTGTTTTGGCTCGTTAGTAAAGCCAAGCATAAAAAATAAGGTAGCGTTTTTGAACTGCCAACGAAATACTCTCACAATAGTGAATAGGTGATATATTGGTGTAAAATGATGATTACTATTGATGATTATTTTATTACTCTGCCCTGCTGCACTACTGGGGAAAACGGCCAAGCCTAAAGATTCATCTGTCATCTTTCTACAAAATTTATTCTCTGAGTTCAAAGTTTAATGCATTTGTAATGAAGGAGTTTTAGTTAGTTTCTCGAAATTTATTTATTTTCCTTTTATTGATAGTTAGTAGTACAATATAAAAGCACATTCTCCCAATGATTTGGTTGCCACGTATCACGCTTTTGTTCGGGAATATCAAAATTTGCATAGTCAATTGCTACTTACTATTTTATTACACTCCCCGTGCGCATATATCACACAAACGTTTTATAAAAAAAATCATTGCCAACCATCACATTAAATTTTTGACAGTGCGTTTTTCAATTTCAAATTGAAACACCGAAATACAACAAAATTGGCTCACTATAAATATGCATTTAAAAATATTTGAAGCAAGGAAAATGATTTTCTCATTGAGACTTCCTGTCACAAATCGATTTATCTATTAAAAATAGAGTTACGGAGGTTTAACGATTGTTCAACTCTAAGAAGAGGTTTATCACTCATTAGAACAATTGGGGTAATGGGAATGAGTTGTTCTTTTGTAAATAACGTCAAAACACTCGTCTTGTTAGCAGAAACCAACAAAAAGCTCTTTTGGTTGCTAACGATATTTGGGCAGCACGTCAGTTTGCATACAAATGGTAACTGAAAAAGTGAAAAGCAAACAAAAGTTGGCAGTTGAGCATTTTGGTTGGCTGACTGTAAAATAAAAATATAAAAGTGGCAGCATTGGGAGCATTTTATTATAGTACCTAGTGTAGTACCTATGCGTCTATTTACACGTAATAATGGTTGTAGATTTTGATTAAATCTTACAAATTTTTCTCCTCTTTTAAAGCTCTTCAGGTGAGACAGACTTCAAGTTGAGGTAAACAAAGAGAGGCCTGACATGAAAGCAATGAAAAGCGTGTCCTGTTTGCCCCACTGTGTTATGTAAATAAATAGTCTTGACATGAATGAGCTTTGATTGGCAGATTGAGGATGATGATAATGATAGAACTGAGATTTCGCTAGTGGTTTACCCACAACTTTGTATGATTAAATTGTCAAATCACTGAAAAGAAAAGTTTGTTTAATACTTGATGTCAATGTCAATCAGAAAGAGAGAAGCTGACAAAGAAGAAGTCAACAAGTGTGTGCTATTATGCGCGTCGACTGTCTGTAAAAAAATTTCCATAAGACACTGACTCTAAGAGCAAAAAGGAAGCTTGATACAGATAAACAATCTGTCGACCTTTCAAGTTTCAATCGAATTTCTGCTCGAAGGCTGTTACTTATTCTGAACATTTCAAGGTTGAATCCGAAGAGCAGTTACCAATAAAAGTTACGAATTGCTCTAGTTACGCTGTTCGAATTGCATTGTCCTCACCTTTACCTGTAACAGCAGATAGACTGATCAAGTAAACTGATTTTCTGTCTGTACGAGTTATTAGGTATCTGAGTGAAAACGATTTCCCTTTGACTCAAAAAGTGACCATGGAAATGCTCGACTGTAAATCCAACATCAAATTCTAGATTTTGATAATAATAGTAATTGTAAGGAAGTCTTAATGGCCAGTATTTCTGACCCACTAGCATTTATATTGCGGTGGTAAACCCACCAGCAATGCACTCTTAAAAACATCTCACCATCATCAATGTAATTAATGATTCCCGTGTCACGCAGCGTTTTTGGCAGTCATATCATCATCAACAGTGATCCATAATAGAATAATAAAAATTTAGTTTCTTTCTTTTATGTGCTTGAATTGAAATAGCGTTGAACATCCTAAACATGCATTTTATGATAATGGTGATGAATTATCGTGCTATTCTTTTATATGACATGCCTAATAGTTATACTTGGCTTTTCTTTTTAAAAATCCTTTTTCGCTTACCTCCATTTCGATTCCTTGAATTTCGTGAACAGATTCATGTTGATTTTGTTGGGGATTAAAATTGAGCTGAGACCAAGCTCTAGAAAACTTTTTAAAATGTCTGCTGTGTCGACGGATCTCGACGTTGTTATTGTATTCGGGGAGGTTTATGTCGGGTCGACCACTACTCCTCAGATCTATTGAATGAGACGTGTGTCGACGTGAATTGTGCTTGAATTCAGTATTCGAACTGTTTTCAAACAAGACTGCGGGAGATTCTTTCTCGACTCCGCTTCTTTTTCCGCCAAAAATGACACCTGAAATGTCGCCATTTTTTAGGTAAGCCGGTTTGTTTACCTTGTTATCCAAAAGTTCACTCACGTTTCTGTTTTGCGCAATTTCACAATTTTTGATATTGGCGTTGAGTTTGTTGTGGTCGTGAATGTCTGGAGGTTTTTTTGAATCTCCGTCGTTTTGAAGATCGTCTTCGCTTTCCTCGGGAACAAACGCTAAGTTTGTCTTGCCATTTACCATCAAGTCCAACGGTTGCGAGGAAATTTTACGCTTTGGTTTGTTGGCGGGGAACTCCTTTTCTGGTGCTTTGGAGTCTGATTCGGATATTTTTGCAGTACTCATTGCAGGCTGTGTACGGAAGTTTGTAAGGGCAGCGTGCACAAGTAACACTAATTAAATATAGAAGAGGTACGGAAAATGAAAAAAGAACTTTTCACTGGGGCACAGTGAGACCAACAGCAAAGTCAACTCTTTAGAGCTACACAACGTTGAATTATTAACAACACAGTCACTCCTACCAGTTTTGTTGCTATTTGCAATTCTACTAAAATGGTGATGACACAAGAAGATCACTATCAATCTACTAATCACCGCTAATTTGATTACCCACCCCTTCTTCAGCGCTGTTGGCAACAAAAACTGTTATCACCTGGCGAACTGGCAGATTAACAGGTAGTGCAATCGGAGAAACTCATATCTCATTCTTGCAACAAGATGTTGATTACATGATCATCATGCATGATACATATATTATCCTCATCACCCTTGCGTACCTACTACTCAAAGCAGACCAAAGTCGTTCTTGTCGTAAATCGTACTCACACAGTTCCGCCGCACCAGAGCTCCTCGAGTCATCCCTACTAAGCTTACGCATTCAACCCCGAATCTCATCGAGATTCTGTCATACATTACCATCATCATTGCATTGGTAAAAGTGACCAATATAACTAACTATTTGACCAATGGACAGCAAAGCTCATTGTTTCTGTTGCTTGTATCAAAAGCAAATGTCTATCTGAAGGAAATAATGAAATTTTTGTATTATTTATCTGCACATGTACCTACAATTGTAAATGTTATTCATATGAAGGATATAACAAGAATAATGACAAAATTAATATATTTTTATTATTTCCTTCTTATTTTGCGAGGTAGAGCCACATTTACATTATAAAGTTATCGTTGAGCAAGGTAAAAGAATGTTCATGATTCATGAATATTAAACTAGCTGGACTTGGTTGAAATCAATGCGATTCCCATTTCATTCTCCCTTTGAAACATTACTAATAACAATATAATATACTCCTAAAAGATTTATAAGCCCTTTCAAGTATACAATCTGCGTAATTCAACGGCGTGCACTACACAAAATTTTATGATTATTATTCTACAACTGCTCAACTACAAGAATTTAGCCATTAACTACATTTTTCTAAAGAAAAAAAACAATGGAAAAGTGCGAAACAAAAGCTCCTTGTGTAAAAAAAGAACATCATAATGTAAAGATGAAGGAGAATATTGTTAGGGAAGGGGCCGTAAAAAGAGAATTAGTTAAAAACAGGGAATCATGTACATGCTACGTTACCTGCTTAATTGAATTTAATAATGTGCTTTGTTGGTAGATTAGAGAATATGCAGTCTGCGGCAATTCCTTCTTTTTTATTTTTACGTAAAAATAATAATAAAGTAATGTTAGAAGAGAGAGAGAGTAGTATTATACATGTAATTTGTCAGCTTGGCTAATTCGTCAAGATGAATTATTGGAGTGTTACAAGTTGGTGCCAGAGCCAGACAAGCCCAGCCCAATTGAGCTTATATCAGGTATTCGAAAGGGTTAGGTTTTTAAAATGCACGTTAATTCAATAATTTCACTCAATTCACTTACAGCTGCAATGTACCACTTTGGAATGACCTTTGCACGCAAAATATCAAAAAATATTCTCATTTCCTTGATGAATGTGTTTGTTCACGAGAAAAATCTGAACTGTAATAAAAATGAAGCATTGAAAGCATTGCCTAGCACTTCCAAATCCGTCTTGAGGCAACCAAGGATGTCATTAAGTCAGTTTACCTGCTGCTTCTGCACTCTTACAAAATATGGTTACTTAAGTCCATGGTCATTTATTCTAAAAACAAAAAAAAACATTATTACGAACAACAACAACGTATCTTCTATTCGTTCGCCATCACCGTCCATCATCCGCAGTTCACGAAGTTACCAAAAAACCAGAGATTGTACAACGTTGCCCCAATTAGCCTTGCATGAGAATGAGATTTTATTTAAAACGAATGGAAAATAGATACTTTGTCAATTGTAATCTGCATGTTAGGTCAGCATATATTCAGTGTTGTGGTGAGTGAGTGATGTTCTCAAGTGATAATATCAAAAGGTCAAGTGTAAAAAAATGAAAATAGACAAGTCTTCGCACCGCTCAAATAGCAAACTTCTAACTACGAATGTTACAGCAAAGCGAGTTAAGTAACGTATGATGCATACCATCTCATTTGCAAAGTACATCATGTGGAACGTGTCCAAGCCGTCAGCATAAAAATTACAGTGGTTGATATTCACAACAACTGTTTTCTTAAAGCAACTTCATTACCTTCATTCATGCTTTCGACAGAGATGTCAAAAAATTTCATTCTTCTAGCAATAGCTCTCAACAACTAATAATAATACTAGTCAAAAGATAAGAGATTCCGCCACCACTGCTGTCGGAATGAAAATGAACTGTCGAAAAAGAATTCTCTCTGAAAAGGATGGATATTATTTACCTATTCTGATAAAAGATGAAAAATGAGAGGGTGAACAACAAAAGAAGGAAGACGACGAAGTCGAGTAGTGTTTGGTGCTTTGGCGCTTTAATGGGTAGGAACAAAGCCGTGAATACTTAGCAGCTTAGCTAGTCTGATCGTCTTCTCTCTCCCGTCTTCTTTGTCACTATATTGCGTTTTATTATTCTGCAAAGGTCTTCAACAATTCAAATGCGGCGTTGGTTGTAGCAGTGAGAAAATCAATTAGCTGCGTGCTTCTTCTAATCCTGTTCTCTCTTCTGATTTGTTACGGATGACGATAACGATGATCGTACTGTTACTGGTATAGTACTTTTACGCGAAACTAATAAAAAATTGATTTTCAAAATTTATGACCACAACTACATATATTGCCTCCACCGCCAACAATGAGAATATAACCAATGTAGGTTGTTCACTGAGAACGACAGCAGTGGTGGTGATCATGGGTTGACATTGTCAGTTAGTAACGTTACATTATGTTCCTTGATTAACTAGCTAAGTTGATTTATTAACGGGACAAGATGCTGATGACACCTAGATAAAATGTCGCCTGCCTCCCCACCTAGGCAACATGTTTCATCGTAGAGTATGAGCTCAGCGATTCTAGTTTTTCTTACAAAAAACGGAATGAAAGGTCGCGCAACTGACGGTTTTGGTAGAGGATACAAATGCTTATTTTGTTAATGATGTCATGCCCAAGGTTTTAACGAAAATGGAAAAAACGTGCCTTGCATTTACGCATGTACATGGTTGCTCTGTTCTGTGCTAGCAACTGTACGTTTTCTTTTGCCTGAAAAATACCAAAGTGCAATTTTTCTAGAATCAAATAAAGATTTCAATTGCTTAGTTATCAAAAAAACAGTAAATAAATTATATTGCACAAATTAACATTTTAAACGCAACCGCAGAGGTTAATAAAATGAATACAATGTGACCAATATTAAAATTTAATGATTCTACAGATAACTTCAGTAATTCAAATTCACCGGTAGTCATTCAATTATATTTTTAAAGGCATAAGTTATAGTATACAAGATCCAAATTTCAAAAATAACATTATTTGCCGACCCAATGGATTTAATTATCACAACTCACTGAAAGGCGTACAAGCGTCAGGTTAGTTGTCTTTACTTAATTAATTATCGCTAGGTAAGTTAAATGTTCTGTGAAAAATGGATAGAGTTCAGCGGCAAAAGTCAAACAAGAGTGGTTCATGGATATTCACGTTCCAACTCAACCCTTTTCGTGTATCAACATTTTACAATTGTTATGAAGTCTGGCATGTTTCATTTAGGTACATTTGCATTGCAAATTCAATCTTTACTCTTCAAGTCTACCTTGTACGTATCCATTTCCAGATAATATGTGAGTTAAATATTTCAGGTTAATGCCACGCAATTTGTTTATTTTTCGTAAAAGTATTTTCTAAAAAGCTCAAGAAATATTTTGCTATGGATAAAAAAAGTAACCACTTTCATAGCTTTGTTAATTGAGATGTCGATAGGTATTGTGGATACCTATGCTATGCTGTACTTTTTTTCTTCGCTGCCTCTGCCTCTGATGACCAGTCCATGGTCCGCACACACACACACCACGCAACATAAAATGCGACGGATGAACATCTCGAAACTCGGTTGAGTTCAGTTGAAAATACGTTTCAACGCAATCCTTGCAATGCCAAGAATGCTCGATTTACAACTGTAAAACTGAGTGGTGTTTCGACTAGTCATAAATCAAGAAAATAATCGACTAACGACGACAGTAGAATTATTTTCATGGTGGTACAAGCAACAACAAAACAAATAAATATATGGCAATACTTCACGCAATTTTGTTGAGGTGACATATTATTATTTTGAATGCTTAGTGCTTCAATTCAATGTTGTATGTGTGGGCGATCTCTTTATGTCAAAAGTACAATGGGAAATTAGTCATCGTCACCCATACAAGTATTCGGAGCTCTGTAATTATTATTATTCTCAATTACCAAATTCACATGCCAAGTACACTACAATATTTACTTTTATCTTCATCCCGCCGCATCATTAATGAGTATGAGTAACGGGAAAAAGTGCTCCATAAAATGACATGGGCATTTTGTAAAAGGCAATGTAGCGTCACTTTTCCTTCATTAATAAAGTTTGCCTCGTTTGTTTCTCCCTGCGTTTTCTACACTGCTTTTGTGCAATAAACAGCAACACCATTCCACATTAATGCACATACTAAATACATCCCATATTGGTGTACAAAACTGTATTTATTATGTGACAGTCACATTATAAAAACACCACACAGGTAAGAAAGGAGGGAGTGAGGGAACGAAGAGAATGTTGTCCTGAATGCTGTCCGGTCGATAACTTATTAACGCTTTAACCTATTCAACTTTTGTACAACGACTTTATGCCTTCATGAAACGAACCCTATTGAATTTGAGCAAAATTGGTCAACGGAAACCGTTAGTGACGGTTACGATTTCAAATTTTTTCAGCGATAACATATACATGTGACACATGTTTCACGGTCATTTTGAAACCAATAATATGAATCCAAAGACAGATTTTAAAAATTCTTAACCGTTTTTGAGAAAATCACGATTTTACAAAAATCAGATTTTCGTGTTCATTCTGCTTTTGACGTTTTCCACGTTACAAAAACAACTTGTTGCAACTATGAATGAGGCAACTCGAAAAATCAGGCCAAAATGACTGGGGCAACTGGAGAATCATGCCTAAATTACTCCAATAACTTTAAAATCACGCCAAAATGATTCCAATAACTTTGAAATCATGCCAAAATGACCAGTCACTTTATAATCATTCCAAAATGACCAGTCACTTTATAATCATTCCAAAATGACCAGTCACTTTATAATCATGCCAAAATGACCAGTCACTTTATAATCATGCCAAATTGACTTCAATAACTTTATAATGCCGAAGTGACTCCAATAATTTTATAATCATACCTAAGTTTTCTCTGTCACATCTTTTTAAAAGTTTACTTTTTTATTGTACATACTTTACAATAGAGCATCACTTTGTATGGGATCTGTAACCCTCTGATTTCCTCGATATACTGTCATATAGTTACCCGTATAAATGTAACTTTACATGGTAAGTAAAGTTTACACTATGCGATTCTCAAGTCCTCTCCATCAAACTTATCTAGTCAGCACCTGTTCTAATTATTCTTGAAAGAAAAAATCTGCTACG
>JAHZMT010004712.1:0-29036 GCA_027743785.1 Sinhomidia bicolor | reverse complement strand
TATTGTGTCCCGGCCAGGGACTGGTCCTTCAAATTTTAGCTTTGTTGCCCATTTACTTGTTTTTCAAATTGCTGTCGAAGGGGGCAACATATGGTAATATTAAATTTAGTAATAAAGTTGTACCTGACATCTTGAAAACTTAAGTTTAAACGAGCAATATCATTATTATCAGTAGGGTGAATTTCAGATTGGCTAAGAACTAGTAAAAACCAAATTAATCGATAATCTTGAATGAATCTTTGCATTTTTCATAAAAGAAAATTGTTAACCTTCCCTACGTTCCATCTGAATTTTTGTATTGTTTGGAAAGCTTATATAGGACTTTATATTTTATTGAAAGCTTATCTAGTGTTTATCAAAAGCGTGCCCAGAGCTTCGCTACTTGCGTACATTTCGATTGTTCGATTTATTAAGTTAAAGACTTTTTTATTCTGTTATCTCTCATTTTATCAAGTGTAGTAAAAGCACTTTGTAGTAGACGTCTATGTACTATGTACCCGACAGCCAGCAGCAGCATTCTATCTTTTAGAACTTGTGTATTATCTTATTATCGTCGAGTCCATGCAGCCATGCAGCCAGACAGAGTTAGTCTTTGTTTACTTAGAAGAGCTAAAACATATTAAAAT
The DNA here is from genome assembly GCA_027743785.1 of Sinhomidia bicolor. Taxonomy (NCBI): domain Eukaryota; kingdom Metazoa; phylum Arthropoda; class Collembola; order Entomobryomorpha; family Entomobryidae; genus Sinhomidia; species Sinhomidia bicolor. The sequence goes on along the minus strand of JAHZMT010004712.1, from coordinate 28,410 downwards.
TTCAACATGCAAAATCGTTTTTTCCTCATTTAGCCTCATTGAAGAAAATAAAGTGGGAAAAACTTGTGCTAGTGAACATGACGAGTAGCTTTCATAAGCTGCCTGCTTGCTGACAATGCTCTTGTTGTGGTCGTAGCTGGTAGTGGTAGTGGTGATGAGAGTTATTTAGTGCCCTATACACAAATATATATGTACGAGCCGGCGAAGAAGTTGTGAAAACAACCAACACATTGTGTTCGCTCGTTCGTATGCTTACAAATTTCCCATTTTCTTTCCTTTCTATTACGCCTGTACGCTTCCTATTGTGTATCACCACAAAGCTATAACAACTGCTTTTGTGTTTGTTGAAACTTACTTTAATTGAGGAGGTTTTTACTCGTAAAGAAAAGGCTTTTATTCGTTTAGCAGTTTGTTGCTATTCTCTATTGTAAATGAAAGAATTATCCAGCAGTGTCATCCGATGGAATCGTCTTCGCTTCGGTGGCAGTAAATACATTTTACTTTTGAAATAAGACAGAGGTAAGCTGTATATTATGCAACTTTGGAAACTTGTGTTGTAAATATAATCTGTGTGTTTGTGTGTAGTAAGTATATTTTAGTTTTGTTTTTGACTTTTTTCAGTTTTTTTGTCATCTGCCGTAAAAAAGTGAAAAAACCATGGAAGTGGGTATAAATGTGAGAATAGTGTCTTCCAAGGACCTTCTCGAGTATGATAAGTTACGACGAGAGAGTAATGCTACTTGGGATGACATCAACTGGGAAGAAAACGCATTGGAAAGTGGTATGGTGCCCATGTCATTTATTTTTTTCAATACTTTATTGATTGATTGCTTGTACTACTGTGTTTTAAATATGGTTCGACAGGCACTGGCTCTCCAGATTGCGAAACCCACCTCAAAATCACCAATATGCATGCGGCATGGAGAGAGCTATTTGAGGTACAAAGAAGGGAAGTGCAGGTACTCAACAACTCCTCCTGCGACGTACACATTCATGCGCGCGAGGGTTATATTCCTTGTCATCGAGCATTTCTGCAAAATAAGTCGGAACTACTGGATAGATTGATTGTTGAAAATTTAAAAGTAAGCAAAAAATATTATTAATACGAGTATATTGTGATATTAATAGTAATGTTAATAAATGCATATATTGATGGTATATTACATTTTGACTAAATATTTTATTTAATATTTTATTTGTTATAGTTATTAAAATTTGCTGTTCCTACTTTCCCTTTGTTTTTCTTTTCTTTGTGAAATGTTACAATTAAAATTATCCTTCCTTTTGACTAAATAATAATTGCAGGTGAATATGCCTGGAAATAATAACGTGATATCCATCACATTGATGGATGTAAGTCTTGATAATCTAAAATCCGTCATGACACTGTTGTACACCGGCGCTTGTGTGGTTGCTGACAATAATGAAGAAGATGAAGTGAAGGAAGTTTTGCGGCAGTTGCAGATTGATGTCAAAAAGTTTGGTCTAACTAGAGAGCCAATAGATCCAAACACTTTGAAATCCAAAAAGAAAAAATGGAAAACGGTGAAATCGCTACGTTATCAAAATGCTGATGAAGACATACCTCCTACTCTGAGACCCGTACTTGCACCTACTGTTGGTGTACCAGGGTTACCCGTTCAGCCAATTCATGTAAGTTATAGTGCAGTGGTAGCCGGTCCGTCAACTTCACGACAGGTACCGGGCACATCAGTGTCTACCTCTTTGGAAGGTCTTGCCTCTCAACCTGTATTCGCAAAGGTTCCTCCAGGAAGTTTGACTCAAAAGAAGCCCAAAGAAAGAATCCAGCGTAATCCCGACGAGAGGACGTCAACCACACCTAATACTAGTATACCAGGCAACGAAGATGTTTCTGATGGAGATGAACGTCAACTACCTCTTCCAGAAGTTCAAAAGGTTCCACCAGGGAGTCTTATTCCAAAAAATAAACAACCGCGAATAATTCGCAGTTTACGTGGACGTGGTATAAGAAGAGCTGACAGTAGTAGGACACTGATAAGTGGCAATGACGCCGGCACCACTACCGACCAAGAAGAAGAAGAAGAAGAAGAGTCTCACACCCCGAAAGGCAGATATGAACATGACTCTGACTTTGTTCCAAGTGGTCAAGAAGAGGTAGCAGGAGACGATGTAAATAAAGATGTAGAAAAACGTGCAGCACCAAATTTGGAATCTGCTGATGGGGCCAGGAAACCTCGTACGAGAAAAAACGCATCAATTATTCAGCCAGTCGAGGAGTCAAACAGTCGTTACCCAAAACGTTCACGTCGTCGAAATCCTTCCTACCTAAATGATGACACCAAGGAAAAGAAAAGTGATAAAAAGAAAAACAGTGATACGGTGCAACCTTCCGTGGAAAACATTCCTGATGGTCCCGACAGAGCTCGTAAGAAAATACAAATAGATTAATTTTTTGCAAAACTTTATATGGTTATATCAGTAAACGTTTGAGTTGTACAGGAGTCCGAGGAAAAGGAGTATCCCCAGTAGGAAAAGGTGGATCCAATAGAAATTTAACAAATGATGAGGATATAGATGAAAATAGTTGGAATCGCTGCACATTTTGTGGAGACACCTACAGGCGTATTGAAGGTAACCATATAAAAATATATAGTTTAGAAGCTCTGCTATTAATATCTTTTATACCATGGTTTGTAGTAACTAAAATTTTCTTATATTTTTAATTATCAGACCTAAAGTCACATTTGGAAAATAAATGTGCGAGACATTTCACAGGCACTTATGACCTGTTGAAGAAATATTGTGAAACATGCAAATCTTTCTTTAAGGATTTGTATACGGTGACTGAGTTCATGGATCATGTTAGGGTCTGTGCATGTAATGCTCGACCAAGTCAGAAACGACAGCGTAATTCATCGGCTACGGGAAATACCATTTTTGCTTTACCACCGGTTAAGGCACCAACAGTGCCTCCTGTGAAACAGGGATCAGAGCAAAGTACACAACAGAAACAAAGTAAACAAATTGGAGTCCGTGAAAATGATGAAACAAATATTAAATCAAATGTTCAGGAAATTCACAAAAAGTCGCTGGATATTTTGGGAATGACCAAGATCTCTGTTTTCATTGATAAACTTAAAGACGACCAAATTGCAAAAGTTATTGACATGGTTCATCGCCGTGAGTCCATCTGTGTTAGTCGACCAAAAGTTTTACCTAAAGGGCAGAGGTACGTGTTTGAAGTCAAAAAGGATGGAACAGTTCCTACTAGTATTAAGACTACCAGATCAGCTGCTCCATCCTCGGTAACACAACGTCTGCGCGCACAGGGTGCTTCAGAAATTACGAATGAGACCATTCCTAGTAGCAGCTCAACTCCATTCAGCCCTGCGTACGCCTCTACACAACTTATTACTGCAGAAGGTACCAATAGTACCAAGACAAATATGAATAAAGTGAAGAGAACGGGAACAGTTACTCGACCTATCTCTGCTCCACTGTGCGTAAAACGAAGAGCTGCAGCTGCTGCTAATATTGAGAAGGAGGATGAACGCAAGGGGGGACAGCAGGACAATGGAACTAAAAAATCCCATCCCACAATCGACGTGCAAAAGGAAAATAATGTACCACAAGATAAGAGTACTGCAACATTAAAATCCACCAATAAGGATGGAACCCTGGAGGGTCAGAATGTACAAGTAGTAACTACTGCCAGTTCGCTACGTGAAAAAATGAAGAAAACTCTTCGTCCCCCACAAAAAGCTGCTACTGTGAAGGAAAATTCATCTAGAGAAACTACTAGTACAAAGATCAACATAGGTCATGGTTCTTCTTCTTTAAAGGATAGTATAACAAGCGCAAAAACGTCTTCTGATCTTGAAAAACAGCCACAACCTAGTTCAGGTGAAGCTGTTGGTTTAAGTAATAATGTAGTAACAGCTACTGAAGCAGGCCTGGGCGATAGAATTGAACAGGTGAATCAGACAAAAACGCATGTAGGAAATGTCGAAACTCGGGTTCTTCCAGTTGTACAAAAACAGCGACAGCAAACTGTTCCAACAACTGTGAGCTCGTTGTTAAACAGCGCTATTGACGATATTTTACAAAATTCTGAAGCTCCAACTAAACTGCCCACGACCACTTCCATAGTTCCTGTATTAACTGATCAATCAATAACATTAAGCGAAAACAGTCAACTGAAGCAAGGAAATTCCTCTGCTTTGGCTACGAGTTCAAAAACAAGCGCATCTAGCATTCAAGTAGATGCAGAAATTCCGTTAGCAGTTCAGATCCAGTTAGCAAAAACGGGGCACACTGCAACTTCGTCACAGGTTAACGCCCAGAAAACAATTCCTATTACTCCCGCATCAGCGCCCTACCTCTTAGCAGCGCAACAACAGCAAAACCGTAGTCTTCCTTCACAACCTCTGACGGTTGCAGCAGCCTATAAAACATTGACAAATAAACCAAATATTCAACGTGTTGAGAAGCAACAGCAAATTCACCTGATGCAGCAACAACAACAGAGCACATTTCCGAATCTCCCAGTTGGAGTGCAACAGTTGACGTCAGAATGCACTGTACGTACAGTGACAACCTCTCAGGGGCCTCTGTTCAGGGGATCACAGCAAAGCCAGCAACAAATTACTAGACCACAAACAATCGATCCAGTTAGTAAAACTGCCAGCAATCAACCTAGAGTCGTAACTCCCAGACAGGTCACTCAGGGCTTCCAAAATGTAGACATTCGAAGAATAGAGACATCAATGACCTTCAACCCTTCTTCACACAATAATAATCCTTCTCAGTCATCAGTGACACATCAACAGCACCAGAGTTATACGCAACAAGGCATGCTGACGACACAACAATACCAACAGCATTCACTTGGAACCATTCCTGTGAGTAATGCTCTTCCTTACTCACAAAATTCAGGCAGTAGTAGTGCGTCTGGGTTTCAGGAAAGATTGACACAGGTTCCGGACCGGCCAGCTAGTGTTTTTCCACAGGTGATAGCTCAGCAACAGCAACCGACTCGACCCCAAAGTGCCCTTACTACAGTTCAACAGCAACAGTCCACGAATACAGTGCATGGTGGACTGTATTCCTCTGTTTTCGCACAACAACAGCAATTTCACAGAACCCCATTTTCAGCTATGACAGGTCAAATGATGCAGAGTTCTAATATGCAGCAACACCAATCCAACCAACTAGCAATTATGCCTGCACCGCAGCAAATGCCAAATATGGCATCGTCCTCGCAGTCTCGTTCCACGCCTGGTAGTACTGTATACAGTCAATCATCTAACTTGCCTACTGTGCCAACCATTATTCTTGGAAGTACAACTGATACAACTTTAGTTCACCTACCACTGTCAGCACAAATGAATCCATTGGCAAACAACAGGTCAATCCAAATGACAGCTCAGCAGAATCAACGACAGTCTGATATGTTTGGAAATGAAGCCCCACCAATAATCCCCATTCAAACACATGGCCATGCACCACTTAACACTTTTAGCAGTACTATCCAAAACATTACGGGTCAAGTAGCAGCTGCAACAAGTAGCAGTGCTGCAACAGGTACTTCCCCGTTGGTTCAAATTCAAACTGCTAATTATGAATCGTCTACTCTTGATAAAACCTTGATTTCAGAAAAGCATATTGATATAAAGCCAAATTTTTTTTGTAGGACCTTCAGGAAAGATATTTCTAGATGAAGAAGAGGACGGGACCTACAAGTGTCCTGATTGTGGGCTCAGGTTCAAGTCACAAGAACGTGTTCTGGAGCATCAAAACGAAGGAATGTGCGGATAACCAGCTAATTGAAAATCTAAAAGCGTAGATTGGCTGGGAATTAATCTATTTTAACTGACCAAAAACTGAAGTATGTAAGTTTATTTCTCGTTAGCGCACCAGCGCAGTCAGTTACGGTTTTTGCTTTGTATCCTTGTAGTTTATGCCATTTTAAATATCTGGTATATCTGGCGACTTTTCATAAAGTTCTTTTCCTCTTAATGATTTCTGAAGTTATGTTGCAAGCTTTTCAAACATCGTACATATGTATATAATATGCGTGTGTATGTGTATTCGGTAATTTGATCTCTTTTGATATGTTTAATTTCAAAAATTATTGATCACTTACCGTAAATGTTTATGCATTTGGTAAAAGTCTATTGCAATATAGTTAACATGTTTGTGTATGCTTTATTTAATTTCGTTAAAACATTGCTAAAGCCACGAGGTTTGGATCAAATTGAAATGAGAAGAATATGAAAATTATTGTTTTAAAGTTTTGAGTATGAAAAAAATACATGTTTTATAATTTCTGTCTTGTTCTTGCTTTCAGATTAATATTTGCTTACTTTCATGAATTTAATCTAAATTTTAAGCTAATCGACAGTTTCGGTGTATAGTATACTTTAATTTCAAATGTTGTTTTGTAGACGTTTGCGAAGAAGCTCAGACCTCTTAAAGTCATAACCATGTTTCAGCATTTCAACCAGTAACACAAAAAATCTCAATAGTTATATTTTTAATAACTTTCTAACAGAAATTACTGTTAACGCTTCATAGATGTTTAATTGTTTATATAAAATTTTATATATTGTTGTTATTAAAACTATAGATAGTATATAAGATCAAATTGATGTTTGATATATCATGATGTTTGAAGAGAATAACAAAATAAAATAATCTATTAAATTGAAGAAACATTTTTTTGTCTTTCTTTTTGGTGTCCCCAAAGTCAATCCAAAAGTAGTTGTCAATCAATGACTTTGCCCATTTTTGCCAATTTTTTATTCAATCTAGGATTTAGAGAAGCATTCCAATAGCATGTTTATCTTACACAAAATATTTATAACAATTGAAAAAAATGATCAGTGCTACTACAAACTCATGTTCCAACAAAACCAACAACAGCAGTCCATTTATTGCCAGCACCGTTGTTGTCTACGTTAAAACATTGAATTCAAAAACCCCGAATGTCATGCAAAAATAGTTTTTCGATTCAAATCATCTCCGCAAACAGGAAGACAACAGGGTATTGGCATATATCAGAGCAGAACTCGGAAGTTACAAGAACCTTTTTAATCATGGAGAAACTCTCAGTATATAAAATTAGCGTAACAACAACAGTTTTTCTGCCTATAAGTTTCCTAGTAAATCTATCATCAATGATGATGTGGTGGTGGTGCTGCTGCTGACGATATTGGCCATGAATTGTGAATTTGCGTGTATGAATACACATTATGTATCCATGTTTTTTTTACATCACTTACCTGAATTTGATAATGTTAGGTATGTGTTTGTGCTCAAAGAATAATAATATTCAGATAGTTTTTCAACATTTTTATTTTTGGAAAACTTTCGGAAGAAGGCTAAAAACCCACAAATACGCCATCACAAGGTTCACATGACGGAGGTGTTTTTTTGATCATTCATTCTACTCAAGCCCTGCGTACCCGACTCTGCTAGCACCAATAAAATAATAAAAATCAAAGTTTAACAAACTATAAGTGATGTATCCAACTTGATCGTCATATTTACACATTCAATTGGCACTAATCCCTAAAAACGCCGATGATGATCCGTCAATGAACATGAAATAAGCAAGTCAACAAGATACGACGATGCGACTCAATTGGGGTAAATCGTGCCGCAGAATTTTGGCCTCTGATTCTGATGAGGATGAGAGTATATTTTGGAAATGGCATAATAATAAAACTATTCGCTTTAGCAAAGCAAAACAGGGTAACTACTCAACCTGTAAGTGTTAAGCTGTCTGTCTGTCCTTTCTAGCGAAAGGATAATTTTTAATGTAGTAGTAGTAAACTATATATACATATTATGCATTACGGTTTATGTACATATGCATGATGGTCAAACTGACGACTTTGATGGTTGCAATTTTTTTTTGTTCCGAGTCAAGAACATGCCACTGTGTGAAGTTGCATGGTTAAAAAATCGGGCATCTTGTTCTAAATTAATTGGTTACTGAAGACAGCAGTTTAGTATATTTCTTTTCACATCTGTTTCCGCTACTTTTTCTGTTCAGTTTACAGAAGACTAATTATGTTTTTTGCAGATTGCGTATACCGATATCAAACAAATGTACTGTGCTTGTGTGTCAGAATACAATATTTTAGTTTTTGTTATTATTATTAATATTATTATTTATTGGAACGGAGAAGACAGCATCATCTCATCTATCTGTTGTCGTCAATTAATTGTAATAAGCCAAGTGCTTTATTGTGAACGACTACAATGAATAAATAAAATGAAAAACCTTTTTTCTTGTAAACCTTCATAAAAGTCACAAAAATTGATGTGGTATGCCCCCAAAATAACAACATCATATAACATGCTGCTGCTAATGTATACACTTGATAACGTATAAATGTTTCACCGCAGATGTATATAAATTGATGAGGTTGCTTTATTAGCTAACTCTTATTGTCATAAACCTTGCCCCGGATCGACTTGATACATTCCACAATACGAATAATAATACGAAAGCTAGTCTGTACGCTTTAAAGGAGAACACTTGAATCAACCATCTTCCTACTAATTTTTACTCCACCATCCCATAGAAATACCGCAAAACACCTTAACAATAAATTTTATACATTTCATTGTACATAGTATGCGTGCAGCAATTATAGGCGACATACATGGAATTTAACCTTTAGTAAAAGTTTGCGACAAGTGCAGAATCATCATTAATTTCCAGCTGTATGATATCATTTTTTTCAATTAATTAGTCGAAGGTGTTTCAAAATCCAGTTGAGAATTTCCAGGAAACATGCAGGCTTTCAAAGTGATGCTAGGGGCAACGTTAGTTGCAACCTTGTTTTTCCTCAGCACTAATAGTGCAAGCCTTCCAGAAGATGGCGACGCCGGTCCAGCACCTGTACCATCACAGCCTGAGCCAGTTGCAGTGAACAAGACGCAACCGAAATTAAATGATTACCAGGAAAGCTCACACAAGTAAGATGAAAGCAATACGAATACGAGGTTTTAAAACCGAATCATTGTACTGTCACTTTTCTCCTCTCTTGAAACTTTTCAAATTTTAAGAATCGCCATTAACAACAACCCAGAGTCAAGAGTGACAATAACGGTAGGAGAGGACAATGGCTTTCAGTACACGGTAAACGGACGTACATATTCCCGGGAAAGGATTGCTCTATCCGGAGAATACTTTAACGACGAATATCATGGAGATGGCTATGTAAGACTGTTTTTAGTCGCTGAGCCCGCCATTGGATACTACGCCGTGAGGCCAACTGGAAATCGTTTGGATGTCTATGTGCAAAATTATTATTACGAAGAATTCTACTACGAAGTATATACCCCTTACCCCGTTTCAGGTTACGATCTTAGGCATGGACAGGTAAATTCCACGGCCATTCTCATTACAGGTCCTTCACGCAGTGCTGTGTACGGCCACAGAAAATCTCCCAGGCAGATCAGTACCACTCTGAAACCATCTCATGCCTAAAGAGATTTCTCATGCAAATTGAAAGTTGGCCTGTTAATTTACTGTACCTATCTGAACAAATTCCGTCAGTTTAAATCGAAAATAAAGTTAAATTTAAAGCGAATTAAAAACGTTCTTTCACCATGTATATCCTTCCAATTTCCAACGGAAGACAACTTTGCATATAATTTTTTTCGTTAGATAATATACTTCTTCGTTTGTCTTTCCATTTCGACATCATTAGCTTTTACAGTGCCACCGACTGCTTTGAGTCACTGTCCCATTTGCATTCAGTCAGTATTTCAGTACATGATCCAAATGGTCTCACTAGGTGGATCTTCAACAACACCAGCAGTCACTGGACTTGGCTGTTCTGTTGAGTTTTTCGTGAATTTTCCTTTTCGTCATTTTATCACCAGCAAGAGTGCTACATGCTACATACATATGCTAACATACCTACCAATATTTTTGCTTTGCATTTCTTTCTTTTCACCAGCAGCAAGCAGTAGTAGTGGTGCGCTCTCCTGTCTCCTCCTCATAGCAGAAATGTGTTCTGAAAGCGTAATCTTGTTGAATTGCATATTATTGCATAACTTTACTTTTACTACATAATATTCGAAATGAAACTTGCATTCATGCTCGCTCACTAACTGAAAGCAGCAACAGTTTTCGTCTTCAGTCAGTTGGTTGCATAATGTAGATTGTAAGATGCCTAACTAAAGAGAAAAATGTACTAACGGATCAGCAGCAGCAGCGGAGTTTGCCTGCATGGTGTACTAGTATTTAAGATAACGACGAGAGCCAAAAATAAGGGTCTACGAAAAGGAACAAGAATGAGATGATAAAAATAGTGATGAACCAAAAAAACCATCATCATCATCATTTTTCCCCTTCTTCTTCTTTTTCTGTACACATAACCTGACTAGCTGTGCCATAAAACTACAAGTTTGAAATTACTGATGATTCGATGCAAAGCCAAACTGTTTTTAGCGTACACAAGAAAATGTACTCTTTGTATGACTGACTAGTACTACTGGCTGTTGTTGTTGTTGTTGTTGAAAGTAGTAGTGAGTCTGTGAGGAAAAAGCTTGTCTATTTTAAAATTACCTGCAAAAAAGAAAAAAAAGTCAAGTTACAAAGTTAATATTGCTACAAAGTTTTTCTCAAAATGTATTAGAGAGTAGTCAGGATTATTGCATAAAATACTCATAAGTATATTATCCGAGACTTGTTTGTTCGCATTATTGGTAGTTGGTTGGTACACTAGCTGATAGTTATAATAGCAACTAGTACTTTTTTGTTTTAGTACAAGAGAAATATATGGATTTATATTGATGAGACCATGAGCAAAAACGGTTTATTATAAAATATCCGAGAGTCAATCCAAGTCAACACAGTTGTGCTCTGCAATTATGGGGATACTATGTATACACGTATGAATTTCTATACATATATGTAAATATGTATATGTATATATATATGTAAGTATTTAAGTACACAGTCGCATATTTTGGTTAAAAAAATAAAGTTGGGAGATATTTTTGAGTGGGACGAAGAGGAAAAAGAGGAGGACGACACACTCTTTCTGGCTTCTTCTGAGAGATCATCTACATGATGACTATACTGGCTGCTTATTATGATGACGATAATGGTGGAAAAGAATTACGAAAAGAAGTTCCAACGAAAAAAGAATCTCTCTAGACAGTAATCATTGCATTTCTCAATGTTGTATGAACAAGTGAAAACTACTTTTAAATGGAATATAATGATCAACAGAGTTGTCTCTTTTTATCTTTATTGATTCATTGCGTGGACTGCACTGCAATGTTCCACAAGAATAGGGGAGGAGAGAGGATTGTGAATTGAATTGGGTTCATGTAATCAGCTTTAAATTGGCCGTCAAATTAGAACCCTTTGTAAGAAAGTTGCGATGATGATAATGATATAATGATAAAAGTAAAATATGCATTTAATTTCCTTGTATTGATTTTCTCAAGAAGCGTCCATGGTGATGATGATTCGAACGATGATACTCTCCCAGAGTCAGCCAAAATAGAAGCTTTGAAATGGACGCGGAGAGCAATGAACAGTTGTCCCCCAGACATGCTACACGAGTTGGAGAGAATGCATACGCATTGGAGACGAATCCAATCCGAGGCCAGAAAATGGAAAGGTCAGACGGAGGAAGAAAGGAATGTCAGAGAGAGGAAGAACCTGTCACCACAAACAAGTCTATAGTTTTGAAAACATGAATAGTTTGGACATTTTATTGAACGTTGATGCAATAATGATGATGAAGTTGCAAGTTAGATGTAAATAAAACTTATTGGGATTATCGCCACAAAATAGTGCATTTGCGGGCGCTTTCAAAAAGAAAATTTGAAAAGCATCATTTTGGAGTGATAAATTCGCGTTAAAATTTGTAGGTGCGCAAAAGTTGTAAAAAATATTTTTATGGAGCTACAAATTTTTAACGAATATTGAATTTTGTGCTGTCACTTTTATTGCAAAAATGTTGTTGTGTATTATGAATTTGTGATTGATTCGTGACCTATTTGGAACACAATATGAAGTATGCGTATGTTATACTATTTTTTAATGAATGCTTATGAATTCTACCGTAGCCGCAGTTTTTTTGCAGCAGTTTACTCAAAGGAAAGAATGTTTTATGTTGTCGTAAATATTCAAACAAAAAGTATGTATATGATGTATGGCTGTGGTGATGGTGCAAGTTTACCGGCATTCCAACAGTAGCCTTCTTTGAAAAACTGTTGAAAAGGGGGACCAACCGTAATACTTTTGACTTATAAAAATTATAAAGACGAACGATAATGGTATATGACTTGATGATAGCGCAAACGTGAAGATTTTATAGACCATCGTCCCCGTCAAATATATTATCCTACTTTCATTAAGTACGAAAAGAAGGAAAAGTGCTAAAAAGTGCATTTTGTAAAACTTACAGAATGCCGAATTATCGTTTTCTTCATACTCTCAAGTATTCTCGATCAACCTAGCTTCATAAAATAGTTGATTCACTTTACTGAACGAAAAAGACATGCTCGCTGTCCACGAATGGCAGTTGTTTTTTTAATTACCCAAATATATTTTATATAGGTATACATTTTTTAAATCCAAAAAGGCGACGATCTGTCAGATTGACGATGATTATGTAAAATTATCAAAATATGACATTCGGTAGTGTATTTAATTTAAAATTTGCAAAATTACAACAAAAGTAAATTGGACTTGCAATCATAATATGGTTTGGCTTTGCTGTTGAAATTGTGAAAATTGTGAATATAATAATAATATGAGAATGCAAGATACTTTAACTTTATAATCATATCAATACTAGATGATATCGCTAGAAACTAGAAATAATTTCATGCAGTTTGTACATAAACTAAACTCGGAATTCGGTACCAACACAATCCACATTTATATACCTAATTTCTTTTCGTTGAAGTTCGAAAACGTTCGCAATTTTTTTTTTTTTCATTTTACTGAAATGTACACACACGGAAGCAACCATGCCATCATTCACATATTACTCCAACATGTCTGCACAAAAAGCAAGCTTCCAACGCTCGGAAAGTCAGTGTACTCCACCAAATACGCTCCACTCCAGTCAGTATATCATTTGCAGGAATAGGTAATAGCTCCGATGAATAGTAACAAACAGCAGTAGTAGCAGTAGCAGTAGTTTCACATTAGCTTTAAAAAATATTTCAATGGAAGATGGGATCAAGGAGAAAAATAAGTGTTCATTTATATTATGTATGCAGAGAGAGGCAGCGTTTAAACAGGGAAAAATGTTTTCACGCAATTGGAAATAGTGTATCAGCATAGCTGCTTCTTCTTGCTGAGTACTACACATTTTCTTCTGTTTCTCCTTCTTTTTCTTTCTATTTCATGCAAAATATATCTTTGTCGTCGTCGTCACTGGTAAACGGTTGAGCAGTGTTACAAGAATTATATACTACTTTGCACACGGCACACACACTCACGTAAAACTGGACTATTTTTGTGGGATGGTTGAATGGATGGATATGTATGAGTGTATGGTGGTGGTGGCGACGATGATGATGATGAAACTGGTGGAAACGGAGGATTGGAGAGAAATCAGTAACCCATCTCACTCCGAAAGAGTTGGCACTTTGGCACTTTTTCACCCGGTCCCCCAACAACAACCAACAATCAATTTACCGGGGCTGAGTAAAAAAGTACTAAACTACTTTGGTTGTTCTTTTTTGTTTTTTTTTTGTTTTTGCTGTGTCCACTATTTTTTGCAGAATATTGTGCTGCCACTCTTTGTCAACATTTGCATATATATTTAAATTTAAAAATTAGTTGTTCCTGTCTATTCCAGCAAAAAAATCAAAATTGTTTTCATCTGTGAATTAGCATTTTCTTATTCATTTTTTTTCTCGAAAATTGTTCCAAAATTTATAGCTGTAAGAATTTTCGACTTTTTTGTCTTCCTATCGAGCAGTGTGACTGTGTCATTGTATTTTACATGATTTACTTTAACAAAAAAAAACATGAGACAAACGACATGGAGAAGAAATACAGCAACAAATCAAGTTGAGAGAAAGTAGCAAAGAAATATATACACATATATAAGCAGTTACATCAGCACCGCTTCTTCCTCTTGCCAGTTGGACAGTTGGTGAACAGAAAAACAAAAACAAAAATACAATTTCAATGTTTCCAACAGGTAATACTAATTGGATTCTGTTGTTGCTTCTTCTTCATCTGCCGCTCAATCAAAAACAAATGCAGAGAGATTGTCTCACACTATTGGACTAACTATTACAGATACATGTACATAGATCAGTAAAGTGGTCATGTAAAATAAAATCTGCACAAAATTCAAAATTTGTTGCTTTGTGATTGATCGTTTTGTCACCGGCCACAGCAGCAATAATTTTTGTTTGTTTTTGTACTACTTGTTTCAAATTACGAACTTGTGATTGCACTGACTGTGTTTTTACTGTTGAATGTTGTTCCAAGAAGAAAAAAACCCTCGTTTTTAAAAAAAAAATCTTATTGAAAATAAGAAATATACATGCGACTCGAAAAAAAATACAGCGATCGTTTCTACGTTTTAGTCGTTCTTTGAAAATTAAATTGTAGTGCGAAAAAGGTAGATGTTACTTTTTATTTTAATATTTATTATTTTTCACTTATTATTTAATTTCTAATGTTACTTACAGTTTGTACCTATATACATATACAGAAATGTTTTTTTTCCAGCAGTACATTTTGTTTTACTTCGTTCCCTTTTTCAAGTCAAATGAACGTATTGTTCGGTAGATATACTGTACACACATATAAATAGAAATCGTAATGAAAGAGGGATCCAAGTGATTTTTAAAATGTGAAAGTTGCACGAGTAACTAATTTGACAATTTAATCAGTTTAAATATCATCGTCCCCAAAAAACCAAATACCACTACAACCTCTCCTCAACAACAACACCGAACAAAACATAAATACTTTTTTTTCTTTTTTGAACTTGTTTTATACTTTTAAATAAACCACACAAATATGATTTTTACGGAAAACAAAAGATAATGTAAGCAAACCAATTTTTAATTTTTTTTGTAGTAGCAAACAAGCATGACATCTTAATGCGGCTCATTTAATTACATTACCAAAACGACGGGTAATTAGAGCGCCTACCTCATTCATTAAGAAAAAAAATAGTTTTTTTTCTTTATTAATGAAACAATAATTGGTATAATTTGTAAAATATATAATCCTCGTATAACATTGCATCATACTGATGATCCTGTTATAGCCACTGTCACGCCAAAAAGGAATTTTCTTCGTTAAAAGCAAAAAGTGTCGTGTAAAGTGGAACCAATAAACGAAACAGAGAACAGTGCAATTACATTATATGAGGAAAATTATGCCACAACAAGGCACCGTTGCTATTTAGATAGAAAAAAAAATTAGCTTTAAAATCTCTCGGAAATAGCTCAGATACATTTTTAAAATCACAGGAACTTTGCAGTAGTAGAGACGCAAACAATATATACATAGATATACTCTAATGAAGTTGGAGGTAAGAGGAGAGCAGCTAGTCCAAGAAGTAGAAAATCTGATACCGATGATGATATTTGTAAAAATCTTTTAAATTAACTGCTATACAAGTGAGTGAGATAGATGGCGACGAGCATATGAGCAACTCTGCAGAAAAGAAACAAGCAGAAAATTTCTGTTTTAAAAATTCATCCTGTAGCTTGTAAGCTGCAGCATAAAGAGATGGAGTTACAGTTGTGTATATACATATTACATTTTTTCAAACTGTTTCTCTCTTTCGGAATATTTTCAGACTCTGAAATTAGCGAACAAGGCAGATATTTTTTGAATATTCTGATAATCTTATTTCAGAGCAAAAGTCAAAGCGTTGCCTACTTCTTCTCTTCCTCCTGCTAAATGTAAAGTTGTTGGGAAACGTTGTGATGCTGCTACTGCTGACACAAGCTGTTTCCTAAAAGGAGAGAGAGAGAGAGAGAGAATAGGAGAGAAGCAACCAGTGATTCCACCAAAGAGCGCTAGTGGTGAATATTGAATTTAGCAGAAATTTACAATATCTTACTTGTATTTGATGCATTCATACAAACTCGAGTAGATGGGTATTTGTGTGATGGAATGATATCATGCTGTCTTTTACTTGGTCTTTGCAACAACAACAAAGTCTAGTTGGTGGAAGCAAAAGTATTAAAAATGGAAAAGTGCATGCATGATGCGAATTGCTGGCGACGGGAAATATTTTAACTGGGTTGTTGCAATTAACGAATTCTTTCGACATCACCATTAAGAATATTCTTGCTGTGTTTTTGCTTGTACCTGTTGCTCCCTCTAATATGGACGAACAATGAATTTCTATAGCATGTGGTGCTTGAATAATTGACGCCAGACAAGAATGAGAGAAACCACTATGCTTGTGAGCGAGAAAAAGGGAAAGTGACTGAGGAATTGTAATGGGCAAAAATGCGTTTTACCATTTTGTGTACTTTATAGCAAGATATTTTAATGTGCCCGTGTACACTGTACCCTGTGCCGTTGAGTATATTATTGCGGTTGTCTAAAGTAAATTGGCTCGTGACAGTAGTGGTGAGTTGTAGCCATGTGATTTGAGTCAGCAGTCACCCACGCAAGCACCATTCACTCGGAATTATTAGGACAAGAAAATATTTACAAGCTTACTCTACCGTCCAATCCAAACAAAGTCACAAGTCACCGGAAATTCAATCTCCTCATCTATATTTTCACTGATGACGATGATCGTGAAACCCAAATTATAAAATATGAGGAGGTGTTTACATTTTCTAGTTTCATATAATTAGCAAGCAAGTCATATAATTTTTGGGGGTGGCAGAGTTACCTATTGAATTCAAAGTGCTTGTCTGTCCATCCTTTTGATAGTAACTTGACTGGAAATTAGCAAAAAATTATATTTGACGAGTATGGTCAATGATTTGTTTTATTATTTTTAACGGATTATTACTCAAGTGCTTTTAATACCAGTCACAATATTTGATCATTTTCTGTTGGCATACAGACCAGAACCACAATGTTATTGATTCAACGACCGGCTTTTTAAGTGTACCTAGTACATAAATAGTAGATACTCTAGTATATACTCGTATACCTACTATAAATTCAGTTACAAAGATATCCGTTGCACAACCAAATATTTTAACCTAGAGAGACAATTATACACACCATTCAAAACGTTGACTCACCCAATGACTAACGTGTGTCAGTCCGGAAAATGAAAAGAAAAAAAGTGATTGACAGCAGCATATTTCCCTGTTAATGAGCCCGTTGTTATGCTTTGATGACAATACTTTGCTCCATTTTTCATCAGAGTAATTTTATTTTGTTTCATGCTTGATGAAATGTAGCGAACCCTTTTGTCTTTCAATTTTTTTTTCAATAAATAATATTCATAACTATGTGCAATTACTATGTGTACACTCTACTTTCTACTACTGTATGTGTGTGTGTGTTCAAAAGTCTGAATTTTCATTCGTCTAAAAATGGAATTTTAAAAGAGTTTACAGAAAAATCATAAGTTTATTTTGAAATATTGTACTATCAGAAGATTGAACAATGTCTGAATGCAAGCCGCGCATCTTCAGGCGCGCAGTCACACTCATGGTTACAGTCAGTGAATACAGTCAGGCTTGTGGGGAAAGTATGTATTGGAAAGCACGATAATACATTAATTTAGGGAAAGATTAATGTGACTATTGTCACTCCTGTCATGAGTGCGACCAATTAAATATTGAGAGAAATACATTCAAAGGCAGCGAAGAGAGTCCGATTACAAGATAATTTTACAATAGAAGCAAAGGAGGAAAAGAGGCTAGGAAGAAGAATGCCACAAATTGGCTATTTCATTTTTCTACTCCTTTTCCCGTCCTCTAAAGATCACCTAAAGACAGAACAAATATTGAAAGAGATGAGAGAAACGCCATCACTTCATCTTCGTCACACACGAGCAGTGCTCCTTCTCGACACCTAAATTTTGTTAAAAGATCGTCTCTTTTGTGTGACCATTTTCTCTAAACCAAACTTGTGTAGTCGCGGCTAACAAGAAAGACGATGAAGAGCCTCATCATTATCGTCGTCATCGTCTACTACTACTACTAATGTTTTCTAGTAGTAGTAGCAGCCGCTGCAATAGCAGTAGTTCTAGCATATTAGACGACTATGTGCAAACTGCAGTTATAACCGACGTAGAAAATATTACTATATCCGTAAACACTATTTAACACGAAGGAAACGCCGCCACTGTTCTGCCTGTAATAAACAGGAATGCGGGTGGCTTCAACTTTATTTGTGATACTCAATACTCACGTAGTCTCGCCAGGTCTTTTCCCTTTTCGTGCATTTCTCGCTCGCTCGCTCTTTCTCTCTCTCTCTATCGTATGATTTTGATGTAGTACAAATTTAACACTAAATTATTATCTTGCAATGCCGCATCGCCATCACCTTATTATATACTTTATCAATACGACATTGCTTGCACTCTAGTTTCGATTTACTTTTGAAACTTGATGCAAAAGTCTCTTTGTCATTTCTCAAGCTAAACAACTCAATTTTTTGATGCAATCAAAATGACAACACACAAAGCAACAAAATCAAGCAAATCTGTTGAATTTCACGTGCGTTTAAAAATTTCTTTACCGTTTCCCAATTTACTTTTACTTCTTCTTTTCGCGTACTCCTCCCTTTGAATTTAACAAGTTTGTTGGAGAAGTAGCGGTAGCAGTAGCAACAGCAGCAGTAGTAGTAGTAGTAGGGACCATTCCATTCATATAAAATGCACAAATCACATTTCGATGATGATGATGATGGCAATAGTGGCTCATCATCATCATGATCAACATGATCATCACTATCATCAACATCTGGGAAAGTACTTGTTTGGATAAAGGGCGACAGTTAAGTTAATATCATGCAATGAGTGAGAGGGGGAGGGGGTAAAAACAGGAGAGGAGCAACCACCGAAAATAATATATTGGTAGTAGCATACCAGATAGCATGGGATATCATGCATGCATGCATGCATGCACGCATACCAACAAACAAGAAGTGAAACATAGTAAGTACTTGTTCTACTACTACTACTGCCACCACCACTGCCACTGATCATAATGGTGATGATGATGATGATGAGCAAAAGCGACATGCTAAAATATTTTTCAGTGTATTTTTAGCTCACTCTCTCTCTCTCTCACTCAATTTTCTCGTACTTTTTTTGCTCAGTAAACTGAACTGAACTGACTGGTGATGGCGATGATGTTGATGATGATGGTGGCGGTGGTAATATGCGCCTGCTGTTGCATTCGACAAGTGCCGAAGTCATGGATAACGACAACTTTGTAAAAAGTGGGCTTTGCTCGACTCGCTCACTCTTTCTCGTGTTCCTCAAAAAAAGTTAACTATATACCAGCAGTAGCAGCATTAAATAGCATCATGCAAGTTTTACCAGTTTATTTCATTTTCACCACAAACACCACTTCTTGTTCCAATGCTGCTACTACTCCTTCATTCTTGGTAACAGTAGCAGTAGTATTAGTAGTAGACACTTATGCAATGCAGTTTAAAATGGCGGTGTTCTCATGGCAGCAATAATACGACTATGCAAATTGGATAAACATTTGAGAACAAGTATTTTGAAAAGTCATAAAAAATCTCAACTAAGGAGCAAAAAATGTATATGTTGTGAGCAAAGCACACGAGTAAAATTACGATGATAGTTTTGTGTGTCTGCAGCAACTGAGGCAACATGCAACAACTTCAAAAATAGGAATCGGTTATTTACTCACTTGCACACGTAGTCTAATCTTGGGTTAAGTTGGAAGAGCAAAATTTCAAGTTAAATCCTTGCGGTTGCATCTATTTTCTCGATGACATGAAATTGCTATAAAACGAGCATTGCTTCGATAGTTCTGTCGCCATCATATTTTTTCTATTCTATTTAAAAGGCACATTCTCTAAAGACGTTTGAAAATTCTCCCAAGAATGGATCCCAGGATAATAATGAGTAATGAAAGTAACGCTGACTTCACCGGTTTTATGCATTTTTATGTGCTATATCCTTCAAAATTTCTCACTCTCATGCTTCCTTTCCCATTGTATACTGCCTGTTGACGTTCCCATTTTAATTTCTCGGAATACTGTTGACAATTTTTATCGAAAAATGGAAACCGTTTTGAAAAAATAAATAAATAAATGACTGTGTGTATATTGCAATATTTTGTCGTCGTTTTTCGCCGGCATTCCATCTGTAATATTATGCAATCCATGTAATGCGGGTAGACGAACGGATGGACCGGCAATGTTTCATCCTGAAATAAATATCTGTATGTAACGTTGCAGAGATTTGGTAAAAGTTGTAGACTTTTTGGCAAGGAACACGTACACGTTTCCATTATCTTCTCTTATGCAATGCATAGGACCATCCACCATCCATCACTATCACAGACGTTGCTCATTATACTTATATGAGTTAACCACTTGGATTAGCTAATAGTAAATGTCTGTGCAAGTACGATGGTGCTGGTATAATGGATCATGTATGAAGCATACATCTTTTTAGAATATACAAAAGGGACGATGATGATGACGATGAGAGCAGCTGCACTGGCAGTTATTTACCACTTTTTGAATGTTACATTAATTACACTACTGGTGGTGGTGATAGTACAGTTGTAAAGGCAATGCTCCGCTGTATCATTGACAAAGGCTAAAAGAAAGACACCGTCGTCGTCGTTCGTTCTCTTTTGCTAAAACGTCCTAATCACCGGGCTAGTGAATTGAAAGTAATAATAATGATGACAATAAAAGTGCACAGAGAGATAACTATTATTGGTATTTAGCGTTGTAGTTTTTCATAGTGAGCAGAGTAGATTACGAATTTGTATGGAATTTTGTAATTTTATTGAAACATTTCTTGCAGGTTTGCGGAGAGGTGTCGAAGGGGACAACGGCGACCATAGCAAGAGCAGCAGTACTGGTGTTGTTTCCACTGAATGCAGAGGAAGTGTGAAAAGTGAAAGGGAAAAATAAAGGTGATGGTCGTGGTGCTGCAGTGAATGTGGTAGTCAATGTGAAGCAAGTTGTCTACTGAGAGAAAGAAAGACAAGAATTCATACTGGAGAAAGGTGACAGAGAGGAACAAACCTGGTAGAGTAGAAAAGGAATAAAAGGTCAGTTTGTTTGTTTGAGAGGAAAAAAAAGATCATAAAAGGCTTTGGAGACAAGGTTTGTAGAAGACAGTGTAGAGCCCTGGGAGCAGGGGTTTCACCACCCCGAGACCCCAGCAAAAGGTGGTCGTCGCCTTGGTGTGGCGGTGGTAGTAGTAGTGAAGGTTAGTGAATAAAGTGTGAGTGTGTGTGTGGGTGGTGGTGGTGAAGGAATAAAAGGTGTTGTTTGTTCAAGCAATAAAGGAAAAGTGTGGTGTTGGTAGTGTGTCGACACCCACCATTTCTTTTTTCTCTCTTCTACTTGTCCATCCGTCAGTTTAATAACAGCAAGAAGAAATGGGTGAGTCGGTACCAGCATTCACGCAAAAACCGCAACTCCGCCAGGAGGATGACGGAAACCGACTCATATTTGAATGTCAACTGGTGGGTGCACCCCAACCTGATATCACCTGGTTTCGGGGAGAGACCGAGCTCAAGGCAGACAAGAGGACTGTCTTCAAAAACACCAAAATCGCCACCAATAAATACCTGGTTGTGCTTGAGCTCGATAATGTCATCGAGTCCGATGCGGGCCTCTATCGTGTGAAAGCGAAAAATAAGCATGGAGAGGTGTTTGCATCCATCAACCTCAACTTTAGCCGTGAGTTTATCAAATACTTTTTTCTTCAATCAGTAATAATATTTTATGATCAAATTCTTTCAACATGCCTTCCCAATACAATAATTTTTTTGCAACAAACCATCTATTTCAATTTTAAGCTTATTTGAAAGTGTTTAATGTAAAAAATTTGTTTTCTATTGTGACTGTTCACTATTTTTACATTTTTACAGCTGTCGATGAGCCCAAGGAAAAGTAAGTTATGTAGTTACTAATTTAACATTTTTAATAATATAAATTCCCATCATTACTATGCAACTATTTTCGCCTTTGTTGTTGTTGCTCGTGTTGTTTCGGCCTTGGGTATTCCTCTCGATTTCAAGTTGAACCAAATATTTGAAAACGTTTATTTGCTTTACTGAAAAAGAACACCAAAAAAATTGTGTCTGGTCCACATGAAATACATCATGATCATCATCTGAAACAATTGACCTGTTTGTTCCGCTATGAAACACATGATTGTTTTAATGACTATGCAGACACCTTAAAAAATCCTAAATTAACCAAAACATACCATCGACATTTTCAAAATACCCATTGATGTAACATTTTTTATAGTGACATTTGGCAATGCCACAGTGGCAGCAGTACTAAGAAATCACAGAGGGAATAGCTCAATTTTCTTTGAAAATTAAGTAGGCTAAGAAAACAGCAAAGTGGTAAGAAGAGAGGGAGAGTGACATTACTGCCATGCTACACGCTGCTGCTGCTGCTAGGCTGAGTCGCTATGCTAGGACTTTCCTTCCTCTCTCACCACTCGCTTTGTGTAAAGAAAAGTAAATAAAATGAACAAAATGAATGTGCAATGAAATAAAAAAGGAGAATATACAGCGAGAAAAAAATACCGTGCATGCATGTAATATCATGGATGAGGGAAAAAGAACTGAAAATTTTGAAAATTGAAGGCAATGGGACAGGAAGAGAAAGCAAACAAAGCGTTTTTATATATTTTGTAAAGGAGAGCAGCGGGCAGATTGGATAGGATCATAGTTCGTTTTTTTTGGTGCGGCTACATGGAGTGAGTGAGAGGAGTTGAGACGCCATATGTACTTTGTCATAATAATATCAAACACTTTTCAACAGCAACCACGTAACTAGCAAAATTCTGCACTGGCTGGCATAATATTTCTGAGCATACGGCTCTACTTGATATATTTTTGGTTTGCATTCGATACATATTCAATTTTCCCCTCATTATACACTGTGCTAGTGGAAGAAGAACAGATAAAAAATAGATACGCAAACTGCATAAGTACTCTACATGTTTTATTGCCCTGTTCACACTCGACATAACCACCGCTTTTTTTCGCAATCCCTGTCTAGTGGCCAACCACGGCAGATTTTAAATTTGTATATTTATTTATGCTACACGGTGATGATGATGATACTGATATTTTTCAGACAGTTCATCCTTCACGTTTATGCCTTGTCCATCCGTTCATCCATACTTGTTTCTGGGTAAAGATTAGTCTTTTCTTGCATACCATTACAAGACAAGGTTATCAGACACATTAGCATTCCATCTTCATCATCAAGTAGCATGAAAGATTTGATGAATGCTGCTACTGCTGCTGCTGGTAGCATGGACGGTGGTGGTGGCGGTGATGATGATAATAATAAAGGAAATGATGCAAGTTCACTGTTTTCCAAGAAAAAAAATGTGGGTGCTTTTAGTGACCTTTGACTGATGATGATGAGCAGTACATTTTTTATATATCTTTTTACTCATTTTTTATGGCGATGATGTGATGAAATGATGAAGGCGCATACGGTACTGGTGAAAAGAGTTCATTAGATAAGTATCATGAGCCTTTCACAACCCACACTTGACTCATCTTAAAAAATACAAAAATCGTTAATTCTATTTTCATCGGAAGTATTTTTCTTACTTGAAAAGGATATGCATATACACGCCGAAAAAAACGGAAGCAAGGCGATGTGGTGGTTATGATGATGATGATGATGATGGTTGGTGATGGCAGTATTAGCAGCTTAGCTTCGTCATCCTCGTCAAGAGAAGCAATGCATGCAACATGTGACGCTATATTATGGATAGACAAGGGAAAAAAGAAGAAAAATAGTTGAATGAGTCAAGCCAACAAAGCGCGCATTCTTTGTCAATTTTCTAATTCATCACATAAAAAAGCACATCTACGTCACGAGTTTTAGTTGCAGCGGATAATGATCAAAAGGAAGAAGAGGAATGAGTAAACACATATAACAAGAAAATCATCAACCACTGCTGCACTATATCATCATCATTATCATACCAATAACAACCCACAAGGACTCTTATTCATCTCAAATATATTTTTGTCTAAAACTTTCAAAAAAGTATACATGTGTGTATGTGTGTGTGTGTGTGTGTGCAAGTCTAGAAAGGCAACTCTTTAAATGTAGCGACATTCCCTTTCTATTTTTTACAAGGAAAAAATTTCTCTCTAGCTTAGTGCATAAAACATGAACAAAAATCCACTAAAATCAATTGTTGCTATGAAAGTTTTCCAAATTTATACTTCTCTACTGTTTTTCAAATTTCCATGTATTTGCCTACTACATTGGAAAAAAATATAGTGCATATAAAGTTTTTCAGAAAAAAATCATCTCTCGCTTATGAACTCATCTGTTGAGAAATAAACATTTTGAATTTATGTATGTATGTCAGATTGGTATGGGACTAGTAACGAGTATATTATTTCCCCAACATAATATTATGCATGATATATCATATTATATAGCATGTTATATTGTTTTATGTAACTTTGTATGCACCAAGTTGGCAAAGACTAGGAAAGCGTAGGTGGGTAAGTGTAAGTGTGTGAGTGTGGATTTTGAAAAGTGTTATTTAGGTTTGAAACATTATCAGGAATCTATCTATACCATGTAGGTACGCTTATATATACACTAGAGTAAGAAAAGGGAGGAATGTAGGGAAAAATAAAGCACGACGACATACAAACCTTACCATACTGGTTGTTATTTCTATGAAACCAGAAATCTGACAGTGGCAGACAAAGTAAATTTTAAAATAAAAAAAGTTATTTAAACCGCGCGTCGACAGTATAATATTATTTTATTTTATGATTGAAGAGAGAAAAACTTTACAAGAAAGAACCATTAAACCAATAATGGCGTAAATTGTTGTTCACCATTGGCGAAAATGTTTTTTTTTTCTTAAAAAATTTTGAGTAATAAAAATATCGTTGAAATAGTACTTTAGATGTCAATAAAAGCGTATGATAATCATCACAAGTTGACACTCTAACTTGTTTTTATAACGGATAGGCACTAAACTACTTCATTTTTCATATGTAAACTATTACACTTTTACTAACACACACAAGCACTTTTCATACTCTAAAAATGGGAACAATCATTAAAAGCAAATATTTTTTAAAAATCAAAAATGACTAATGAAAAAATGAATGGCGAACAAAAAGGAAGTAAAAGGCCGAAGAACATGAGAAATTACAACAACGAAAATTAGTTTCATTAAAAAAGTAATTATGTTTATTTTATTTTTTTTAAATTCTTTTATTTTATCTCAGGCAAATTGACGGGGTTGCTCCTAGTTTTGCTCAGAAACCTGTAATCCGCCAAGAGGACGAAGGCCGTAGATTAGTATTCGAATGTAAAATAAAAGCCGATCCTAAACCTACCGTGTTTTGGTTCCATGATGGGAATCAAGTATCCAGCAGTAGTAGACACAAGGTGCGTGCAAATAAAAACCCTTTCCCTTCCTCTTCCCAAATTACAAACGCTGTTGTGAATTTTGATGTACATACGCAATACAGTTTATACGGGTCGAGAAAGACTACTTTTGACCAAAACTCAAATAAAATTATGAACACAAAATATTTTTATGCTATCTCTCTTGGAAAACCCTATATGCTTGTCATGTGCCTCTTTTTCTTAGTAAAACTTGACCTACATTATATTTTTTCTCTGTGTTTTAATGATGATTAGTTAATAGTAGAAAAGGATGGAGGTGTGTACGTGGCCGCACTGGAGATAAAAAATGTGGCAGTGGAAGATGCCGGCAAGTACAAGGTGACGGCGAAAAATGAGCTGGGAGAAAGTAATGCGACAATCAGTCTCAATTTTGACAGTAAGTTCAATAACAATTATCATTTTTTTCTTTCTCTTCTTCTTCTTGGTTGTTTCTTCATGGGTTGCCCTGAATATAAAAATCACCATGGACATCATTAAACGTTGTTAGGTCAATAAATAGTCGTCATAAAAAAATTGCATAGACGCCCTCAGTAAAGTGGTAGTAGCTTCAGTGGTCTTGCTTATGTAATTATTGTCAGTTAGTTTTCACAACCAAAACGTAATTTTCCCATCAAAGTTTTTCAAAAAAGTATTCCTTAGGCATTAATTTAATGCATATATATTTGACAATTAGTTTGAAGAAAAGACACAAGGTATTGAAAAACTTTTTTTAATCAATGAAATAAAAATTAAATGCAATGAATGTTGTCTACGGTTTTTTACTACTACTATTATTATTACTGTTCTTATTATTATTATTATTCGTCCACATGTTTTGAAATTTTTTACTTGGATGGCTGTTAAAAACAAACTTAAACATAATAATAATAATAATAACAGGGCGTACATTGTTATCTCTCATCTCTATATATTCTACTACTCTTGCATGTGTAATGTACTTACATTTGAAGTTGTTACGCATTCTATTAGTGTGCCTTTTCTCTAGATAGAATTACAACAAATAAACAAAAAAGCTACATTAAATATTGCTGTCCTTTTCGTACGTACGTATTTATAACACGCGCGCATCCACATCTCGTTTGCAAGTATTATTTATATATGTATACATATTGCAATTTGCAACATGACACCTGTGTACGCTGTCTTAAAACATTTAACAAAAAACCTTTAAGAGAAAAGCTATGCTATTTAATTTGACAGTGTCTTGCGTACGACACCTCTCTCTTTCTACTATACTATTTTTATATATCCAACCTGAAAACAGCACGAATTTTTGGTTGTGTTATTCGCAACGGCAGCCATGTAGGCACTTTGTCATATTTTTATACTTCATCGAAAGGTGTGTTGATACTTTTGATCGCCCTGCAAATTTTCGTACGCAAAATTAATTTTACAGCTCGGTCATTCATTCATCATGACTGATGACTATCTTTGTACAAAGTAGTTTTATTATTATTATTTTTGTTTTCACCATACTTCCAATACGGAATACAACGGCAATAATGTCGTTTTGTAGAAAAATCACCAGTATACTCTGTAGTTAGTTATTTTGATGTATTGTTAATATAGCCGAGAGTTGTAAAAGTTGGAATTATTTCTTTTCCTTTTGCCACTTTTGCTACCTTTTGTACCATTTAGCTAGTAATAATAATGATGGTGATAGAGTAGAAATATGGTGCCCTCTCTATTCTAGTGGCAGCACTCATCAAAATGACCTGTTTTTTGTGATAGTTGGAGTTGACAGTAGTAGAGCTCTCCTTTGTACATATACCTATTGTTATTGGATAGAGGTAATTAGTGATTTTTTGAAAGGTTCACAAGAGGTTCGCCTCTAGAGGAGCCATTATCAGCGTGGAGTTACTTTTTGAAACGCTGTACGCAGTAATTACAATAATACCTCCATTAATCAATTAATTTTTGAGGCGTTTATAAACATAATATTTTTGCGCATACTACATGCATATTTATAAATGTTTTGCAACTAGCGTAATTTTTTTGGTAGTCTTTTATTGACCTTTACCGTTGTTTACAAAAACAATTGAATTAAAGAAGTTGGAGAAAATAAAAAATAAAAAAAAAGTTTTTTTTGCGGCGAGTAATGCAAATACTAACCGTTCGGATCGTAGGTTCGTTCCTCAATATAGGGGATTCAGGAGGCAGCAAACCTGTGAAACCTAGTTTTACTGAAAGACCTGTCATCAGACAAGATGAATCTGGCGCAATATCATTTGAAGTACGACTTGCCTCTGAACCAGAGCCACTTGTCATATGGTACGTTTTTTACTCCTACACATGATATTTTCGAAACGTCATGATCGACGGAAAAGCTTTAAGAGACGAGAGAATTAGACGAGGCTTTTTAAAAATCGAAAATTTGTGTGTGGCCCTGTGTGATTGTAGGTATCACAAAGGTCAGAAAGTGGTAGGAACCCGATTCAAATCGACTGTGACCCGAGAGTCAACCACTGACGTGTTCTACATGTCCCGACTGACAATAAGTAGCGCAGAATCTTCTGACGAAGGAGAGTACAAGGCAGTAGCCAAAAATGACCACGGTGAAGCAACCGCCATTGTCAATTTGAATTTCGAAGGCGGTGGCAAATTCAAGTAAGCGAAAAAAAGTTTTGGAGAAAGCAAATTTTATAAGCTATGAAACTAAACATTTTTCTGACCGGTGGTGAGGTGACAAGGGCAAATGGCAAAGATACTTGTGTACAATGATGTTTGTCCTGGTGTACGCCCACAGACAAGCACAGCAAGCAACTTGACATCAAGATCGGCAACACGATTCGCCACTCGACAGCAACAGAAAAAAAATA